>MKYO02026405.1:227700-266697 GCA_002013955.2 Citrus medica
GGGAGACTTTGTATGAGTATTGAGAGCGATTCAAACAATTGTGTGCCAGCTGTCCTCAGCATCAGATTTCTGATCAACTTCTTATTCAATATTTTTACGAAGGACTATCATTGATGGATAGAAGTATGATAGATGCTGCTAGTGGAGGCCTGTTGGTGAACAAGACTCATACTCAAGCATGGGAATTGATCTCAAATATGGCTGCCAATGCACAACAATTTGGCAGCCGGCAAAATGCCACTTCAAGAACGGTGAATGAGGTAAATATTTCTTCAGTTGAACAACGTTTAGATAAACTCACTTCTCTTGTGGAAAAGTTTGTTGTAAGTAATGTGCAACAGGTGAAGACTTGTGGTATTTGTTACAATATGGGTCATTCAACTGATATGTGTCCTACACTTCAAGAAGAACTCGTTGAACAAGCCAATACAGTTGGAGGATTTCCAGGCATGGCTCAGAGGAGGTATGATCCTTATGCACAAACATACAATCCGGGATGGAAGGATTATCCCAACTTCAGCTATGGAGTTAGGCCGTCAGGATTCCCACAACAGTATCCACCAAGACAACCAGCACCTCCACAATCAAACTCCAAGTCAGGTATATCTCTCGAAGAAATTGTTAAATCACTTGCGACTAACACTCAACAATTTCAGCAGGCAACTACAACAAGCATTCAGAACTTGGAGAACCAAATGAGTCAATTGGCGACTACAGTGAGTCGTCTGGAGTCTCAAGTATTAGGGAGATTGCCTTCACAATCTGAGGTGAATCCAAAGCAAAACGTTAGTGTTGTCATCCTTAGAAGTGGGAAGGAGTTGCAAGAGCCTAGTAAGAAAGTGACAGAGCATGTAGAAGATGAGCTTGAGAAGAATGAATTGATGCCTCAATCTCAAGATGCACAACCCACCAGAGCGAAACCCCTACCTATTGTGATACCTCCTCCTTTTCCAAGCCGGTTTGCAAAATCCAAGAAGGAGGAACAAGAGAAAGACATCCTTGAGACATTTCGCAAGGTTGAGGTAAATATTCCTTTATTAGATGCTATAAAACAAATACCTCGATATGCTAAAGTCCTTAAGGAACTATGCACCTCTAAGAGAAAATTAAGAAGAGATGAAAAAGTTCACATGGGGGAGAATATTTCAGCAGTTCTTCAAAAGAAACTACCTCCTAAGTGCAAGGATCCAGGTATGTTTACTATTCCTTGTAAAATTGGTAGTATTAGAATTGAAAAGGCTTTGTTAGATCTAGGAGCTTATATTAATGTCATGCCTCATTCTATTTATTCATCTTTGAATATTGGTCCATTAAAAGAGACTGGCGTGATAATTCAACTAGCCGATAGGTCTAATGCATATCCTGATGGGGTATTAGAAGATGTCTTAGTACAAGTTAATGAGTTGGTTTTTCCTGCTGATTTTTATGTACTTGATATGGAAGATGATAACTCCTCTAATTCTGTCCCAATTTTGCTAGGAAGACCTTTTCTTAAGACTGCTAGGACTAAAATGGATGTACATAAAGGGACTCTTACTATGGAGTTTGATGGAGAGGTTATAGAGTTCAATATGTATGATGCCATGAAATATCCCAGTGAGGAAAATTCGGTATTTTCTATGGATGTTATTAACCCTATAGTGCAGGGAGTTTTTAATTTGGATGTTGAAGATTCATTGGTAGCTGCTTTAAATAACAGTTTGGGCCTCAAAGGATTGCAAAAGGATGAAAATGAGTTTGTTTTAAATTCTGTATTGCAAGAGACAATTTATGAATTAAATTCTTTGAGAACTTTAACTCATCATATGTCTAATAATGAATTACCTTCATCTAATGCAAAACTTCTTCCATCTATTTTGCAGGCACCAAAAATAGAGCTTAAACCATTGCCTAGTCATCTAAAGTACATGTTTTTAAGAGATGATGAGACACTTCCGGTGATCATCTCTTCAAAGCTTAATACTTTAGAGGAAGAGAAACTTATTAGAGTGCTACAGGATTACAAAAAGGCTATTGGGTGGACAATTGCAGATATTAAAGGGATAAGTCCGTCCACGTGCATGCATAGAATACTACTGGAGGACGATGCCAAACCTTCAATTCAAGCTCAACCTCGTTTAAATCCACTCATGATGGAAGTAGTGAAAAAACAAATTCTAAAACTTCTTGATGCAGGTATAATCTATCCAATTTCGGATAGCAAATGGGTAAGTCCGGTACAAGTGGTACCGAAGAAAACTGGTATACCAATTGTTGAGAATTCTTATGGTGAGCTAGTTCCTACCCGAGTTCAGAATGGGTGGAGGGTTTGTATTGATTTTAGAAAGCTTAATTCACTCACTAGGAAGGATCATTTTCCTATTCCTTTTATTGATCAGATGCTTGAAAGGTTGGCAGGAAAATCTCACTTTTGTTGTCTTGATGGCTATTCAAGTTTTCATCAGATACCAGTTGCGCCTGAGGATCAGGAGAAGACTACCTTCACATGTCCTTTTGGAACCTTTGCGTACCGACGTATGCCATTTGGTCTTTGTAACGCTCCCGCCACTTTTTAGAGGTGCATGGTCAGTATTTTTTCAGACTATGTAGAAAATACTATAGACGTATTTATGGATGATTTTACGGTCTATGCTGATTCTTTCGATGATTGCCTCTATAATCTGAAGAAAGTGCTTGAAAGATGCATTGAAACAAACCTTGTCTTGAATTATGAAAAATGTCATTTTATGGTAGATCAAGGCATTATTTTGGGTCATGTAGTCTCTGCTAGAGGAATTGAGGTAGATAAAGCTAAAATAGATGTTATTAAATCTTTACCTTATCCCACATGTGTGCGGGAAGTTCGTTCTTTCCTTGGTCATGCAGGTTTCTATAGACGATTTATCAAGGATTTTTCGAAGATAGCTCAGCCTTTATGCAAGCTTCTTCAGAAAGATGTGACGTTTGATTTTAATGAAGCATGCAAGGTAGCATTTGATAAACTTAAGGAGTTATTGACTTCAGCTCCAATTATACAGCCACCAGACTGGAGCCTCCCTTTTGAGATAATGTGCGACGCCAGTAATTATGCTGTTGGTACTGTTCTCGGACAAAGGGTTGGAAGAGCTGCTCATGTGATATATTACGCATCAAGAACACTTGATAGTGCTCAGTGCAATTACTCAACAACGGAAAAAGAACTTTTAGCTATTGTTTTTGCTTTAGAAAAATTCCGTTCATATTTATTGGGTACTAAAGTGATTGTTTTTTCTGACCATGCAGCTCTCAGATATTTGCTCGCCAAGAAGGAAGCGAAACCGAGACTTATCCGCTGGATCCTATTACTTCAAGAATTCAACTTGGAGATCCGTGACAAGAAAGGAACAGAAAACTTAGTTGCAGACCACCTTAGTAGATTGACCACGAGTGAAGAAGCAGCACCTTTGAAAGATGATTTTCCAGATGAGCATCTCTTTGTAACTCAAGGTATGGTTCCTTGGTACGCTGACATTGTCAATTACTTAGTTACAAGAACACTACCTAGTGATCTGACGAGGGCTCAAAAAGATAAAATTAAGAGCGATGCTAAATACTATGTTTGGGATGACCCTTACTTGTGGAAACATTGCTCTGACCAAGTCATCAGAAGGTGCGTATCTAAGTTTGAAATTCCTTCTATTCTTCAATTTTGTCACTCATATGCATGTGGTGGTCATTTTGGTCCCAAAAGGACAGCATCCAAGGTGTTAAAATGTGGTTTATTTTGGCCTACTTTATTTCGTGATTCATATATGTTTTGTAAGTCGTGTGAGAATTGTCAAAAGGCTGGTGATTTAAGTTATAGAAATCAAATGCCACTTACCCTTATTCTTGTATGTGAAATATTCGATGTGTGGGGCATTGATTTTATGGGACCTTTTCCCTCATCTTTTGGCAATGCTTACATTCTTTTAGCAGTGGATTACGTTTCTAAGTGGGTGGAGGCTAAGGCCACCCGGACTGACAATGCTAAAGTTGTTATAGATTTTGTCAAGTCTAATATTTTTGCCAGGTTTGGTGTACCGAGAGCGATGATAAGTGATAGAGGCACTCATTTCTGTAATCGAGTGGTGGAAGCTTTGTTCAAAAGATATCACGTTACCCACCGAGTGTCTACCGCCTATCATCCACAGACAAGTGGACAAGTTGAGATATCAAACAGAGAAATCAAGTCTATTCTTGAAAAGACAGTTAGTCCAAATCGAAAAGATTGGAGTTTGCGATTAGATGATGCATTATGGGCGTATCGCACCGCTTACAAAAATCATATAGGTATGTCTCCTTATCGTTTAGTATTTGGTAAGCCTTGCCATTTACCTGTAGAACTTGAGCACAGAGCATACTGGGCGGTTAAGCAATGCAATATGCGGATGGATGAAGCGGGAAAGCAGAGGAAGTTGCAGCTGCAAGAGTTGGAGGAGATTAGAAATGAATCCTACGAGAGTTCGCATGAAGAAAGTGCTTGAAAGATGCATTGAAACAAACCTTGTCTTGAATTATGAAAAATGTCATTTTATGGTAGATCAAGGCATTATTTTGGGTCATGTAGTCTCTGCTAGAGGAATTGAGGTAGATAAAGCTAAAATAGATGTTATTAAATCTTTACCTTATCCCACATGTGTGCGGGAAGTTCGTTCTTTCCTTGGTCATGCAGGTTTCTATAGACGATTTATCAAGGATTTTTCGAAGATAGCTCAGCCTTTATGCAAGCTTCTTCAAAAAGATGTGACGTTTGATTTTAATGAAGCATGCAAGGTAGCATTTGATAAACTTAAGGAGTTATTGATTTCAGCTCCAATTATACAGCCACCAGACTGGAGCCTCCCTTTTGAGATAATGTGCAACGCCAGTAATTGACTTCAGATATTTGCTCGCCAAGAAGGAAGCGAAACCGAGACTTATCCGCTGGATCCTATTGCTTCAAGAATTCAACTTGGAGATCCGTGACAAGAAAGGAACAGAAAACTTAGTTGCAGACCACCTTAGTAGATTGACCACGAGTGAAGAAGCAGCACCTTTGAAAGATGATTTTCCAGATGAGCATCTCTTTGTAACTCAAGGTATGGTTCCTTGGTACGCTGACATTGTCAATTACTTAGTTACAAGAACACTACCTAGTGATCTGACGAGGGCTCAAAAAGATAAAATTAAGAGCGATGCTAAATACTATGTTTGGGATGACCCTTACTTGTGGAAACATTGCTCTGACCAAGTCATCAGAAGGTGCGTATCTGAGTTTGAAATTCCTTCTATTCTTCAATTTTGTCACTCATATGCATGTGGTGGTCATTTTGGTCCCAAAAGGACAGCATCCAAGGTGTTAGAATGTGGTTTATTTTGGCCTACTTTATTTCGTGATTCATATATGTTTTGTAAGTCGTGTGAGAATTGTCAAAAGACTGGTGATTTAAGTTATAGAAATCAAATGCCACTTACCCCTATTCTTGTATGTGAAATATTCGATGTGTGGGGCATTGATTTTATGGGACCTTTTCCCTCATCTTTTGGCAATGCTTACATTCTTTTAGCAGTGGATTACGTTTCTAAGTGGGTAGAGGCTAAGGCCACCCGGACTGACAATGCTAAAGTTGTTGTAGATTTTGTCAAGTCTAATATTTTTGCCAGGTTTGGTGTACCGAGAGCGATGATAAGTGATAGAGGCACTCATTTCTGTAATCGAGTGGTGGAAGCTTTGTTCAAAAGATATCACGTTACCCACCGAGTGTCTACCGCCTATCATCCACAGACAAGTGGACAAGCTGAGATATCAAACAGAGAAATCAAGTCTATTCTTGAAAAGACAGTTAGTCCAAATCGAAAAAATTGGAGTTTGCGATTAGATGATGCATTATGGGCGTATCGCACCGCTTACAAAACTCCCATAGGTATGTCTCCTTATCGTTTAGTATTTGGTAAGCCTTGCCATTTACCTGTAGAACTTGAGCACAGAGCATACTGGGCGGTTAAGCAATGCAATATGCGGATGGATGAAGCGGGAAAGCAGAGGAAGTTGCAGCTGCAAGAGTTGGAGGAGATTAGAAATGAATCCTACGAGAGTTCGCGATTTTATAAGGAAAAGACGAAGACATTTCATGACAGAATGATTTTGAGAAAGGAGTTCTCTGTTGGTCAAAAAGTTCTTCTTTTTCATTCTAAACTTAAACTTTTTCCTGGTAAATTACGTTCTCGTTGGGTAGGACCTTTTATTGTTGCTAATGTTTTTCCTCATGGTGCAGTTGAGATTCGGAGTCCAACCTCTGATAAAACCTTTAAGGTTAATGGTCATCGTTTAAAACCTTTTATGAAGGTTTTTCGGTGAATATTGTGGAGGAAATTGCTCTCGAGAGTCCTATTTATGGAGATTGATGCATAAATGTGTCTAGCCAAAGACATAAAACAAAGGCGCTTTTTGGGAGGCAACCCAAATGATTTGTTTATTTTGGTTTTTGTTTTATCTTCTTTTAGTTTTGATTCAGATATTTTTTTAAAAAAAAAATTTTAATGTGTTTGTTTATCTTGGTTAGAAGAAAATTTTTGATAAGGCGTGCCCACGTTTTAACTAATAAGTACTTCTGAAATTTTTAACGTAAAATAATTATAAGGCGTGCCCACGTACTTATTAGAAAAGTACTTCTGAAATTTTTAGTGTCTCAAAGTGAAAAAAAAAAAATTTAATGTGTTTGCTTATTTTGGTCAGAAGAAAATTTTTGATAAGGCGTGCCCACGTACTTATTAGAAAAGTACTTCTGAAATTTTTAGTGTCTCAAAGTGATTCATCATTAAAAAAAAATCGAAAATCACTGTTCACAAATCCCTAATTCAAAAAATTACTGTTGATTATCGTTTTCCAGCAGCGCACCTCAGATCCAGCCCCAGCCGCAGCGCGCAACATCAGTCCCAGCAGCAAGCTCCACCAGCCCCAGCCCCAGCCGCCGCGCGCAACATCGCGCACCGCAACCAGCAGCAGCGTGAATCAGCCTCAGCGCAGCACAGCAACACAGCACGAACCGGCTCTCGCGAATCACACAGCCGTGCGTAGATCCAGCCCCAGCCGCAGCGCGCAACATCAGTCCCACCAGCAGCCCCGCAACGCAGCGCAGAACAGCAACGCAAATCACCAACTCGTAACGCAAGCCCCCGCGAGCGCAGCACCAGCATCCCATGTCTCGCAGCCCAGCAGTGCGCAACCAGCTCCAACCCGCGCAGCAAGCTCCAGTCGAGCAGTAACGCAACGCAACCAGCCTACGCCCTGTATTCCAGCCAGGTAAATCGAAATCCGTGAGTGCAATTATTGTAACAATGCCGAAGAGGAAAGCATCTACTTCCAAGTCATCGAAAAAGAAACCCGTCGCAAAGAAATCTAAGATTGCCGCTCCCACTACGGTTCCATGGAACACAATTTCATATTCACGCCAAGCCGTGAGACAAAGATCGAAGCATGGAAAAGGCATGAGTGTTTTGCCACTTGCGGAATCCAATCTCGGAGGGTGCCTCGCATTCGCGACTCAACAAGAGAAAGAGAGGTACAAAGATATTTCCACGCACAAAATACTTCCAGCTAAGTATATTCATTACCCGACTCTTGAAAAATTGAATGTTAAGGATAATTTTGATTCTTTGATAGATAAGATTGGGTTGCGTAAATTTGTTGATGTTGATTGTTTGGGTTATGTTGAGTTGATTAGGGAGTTTTATGCTACTTTTCAATTTACTATGCCGAATGATTTTACTTTGCATACCCCGGATGTCATTAAGTTTAGGTTAATGGGACGAAATTTTTCACACTCTATCACAGATTTTAACCTAGCTTTAGGATTCATTGATGATGATTATTCTACTAGTGATGAATATTTAGGAACAACTTGTGACTTTAGCGAAAATTTTGAGCCTTATGGTGTTTGGCGTAATTTATCTGTTGATCACAATGCCTATGACCCGAGTAAATCAAAGAGTTCTTTCTTACGTGATCCTGTTTTGAAATGTGTGCATCGAAAGTTTAGGTTAATGGGACGAAATTTTTCACACTCTATCACAGATTTTAACCTAGCTTTAGGATTCATTGATGATGATTATTCTACTAGTGATGAATATTTAGGAACAACTTGTGACTTTAGCGAAAATTTTGAGCCTTATGGTCTTTGGCGTAATTTATCTGTTGATCACAATGCCTATGACCCGAGTAAATCAAAGAGTTCTTTCTTACGTGATCCTATTTTGAAATGTGTGCATCGATTCTTAGCATATAATTTTTTAGGCAAGAAAGATCACTTAGGAATTTTCTCTAAAACTGAATTTTATTTTATCTGGTGCATGTTAAATGATGTGAAGCCTAATTTAGGTTTTTGGTTAGCGGATCAATTTCAAAGTGTGCTTAAACGGTATAGGACTTTATTTCTTGGTCCATACATTACTTTGTTAGCTATAAACCAATGTGTGCTTGATCCCGACAATAATGATTTGCATCCTGCTTGCAAAAAGGAATTTTTGGATATGTCTGTGTTTGAAAGAACATGTGTGGTCGAATTCAAGGAGGGGAGATTTCAGTTTACTGAACCAGGACCCACTCAACTTCCGAAGAAGCTTTATGCTATGAGTGGTGCTGCCTCTGATGACGAGTTTGACGACGACACTGCTGCCCCGCCAACTATTCCTTCTACATCCGCACCACCTTTGAGCATTCAATTAGAGAAAATGGAGCACAAGCTGAACAAGATGGAGCAGAATTTGGCCGCATACTTCGAGAGTGTGGGATTTATCCCACCATTCCCGCCAAGCCCATAGACGTTATGAGGATCAAAGCTCACAATTCAGGGAAGTTTATGCCTTTAATCTTTTATCCTTACGCTTTAATTTTTATGTGAGCTTTGATTATCTTACATTGGGGACAATGTAAGTTCTTGGTGTGGGGGAGGGATTTTTGCATTATTGATGTCTGGAATTATTGTTTTCACTCTACTTATCTTTTTTTCATTCTACTCATCCTTAAATGATTTTGGAGTTAGTATGCTTTATATATTATTAATTTTCTTTTCCTTTATCTCTCACTACTCTTTTCCCATCTATCTCACATTGTTTACATCTTTTTTTTTCTATCATACTTTTTCATCACTCACATTTTATTTTTCATTTTTTTTACTGCATACATCTTTCTCGCTTATTATCCTTTTTACCTTTCCTTTTATATCTCACTCATACCTTCTTCTCATTCTACACCACTATTGATGGTTGATTCATTTGAAGAGTGTACAGGATTTGATGGCAAATTTACCAACTTTGTGAGGATTTGAGCCTATGAGCAACCACTTTGCTCTAATTATTTTTGTTATGTGAATATCAATCCTAGTTTGTTTATTCTAGAACTTGCTTTATTATGCATGTTGAAGCCACATTACGGGATTTTATGCATTAAAATGATAAGGGCAAACCATTTACCATTTTTCTATTCTCGCATTTTCCTTTTTCTCTACCCGAAGACCTTTATTTGCTACCTTTGTTTGAGCCTTAACAATTACCCATCTAATTCTCTCCGTCTACTTAACCATTTTTCTTCTTTGAGCCTCAATTTAAGGAGATTTTTGGACTCATTGTGTGGATATATTTTGTTGCTTTTTCTACCTTGTAATAAAGTTTCTCAATTAGATCAACAAGCATTATGCTTGAATTAAATTGTGCAAGGTTCGATTCTTTTGTTTGATTCAAAAGCAAAAAAAAAAGAAAAAAAAAGAAAAAGAAAAATCACAAAAAAAAAACAAAAAAAAATGTTTACATTCTTGGTGACTTGAGTAGAAATAAGCATTTTGATATCATAAGTTCATTCAATGAGTTCATTCAATGAGTTCATTCTTCTCGTTTTTGATTTCTTTTTCTTTCATAGACCTTTCTTTTTCATTTAACCTATTTAACCCCATTACAACCCTTTTAAGACCCTTAGATTTTTGCATTTTATTCATGTTTTGTGGATTGAGATGTGATATATGAGCAAGCTTATGGTAATAGCATTCTTTGATTTGATTTGAGTGGATAAATGACACCCTAAACACTTTGAGTGCATGGAGTGAAGTTATTGAGAGGGCTATTACATCTTGTTGCACTTGAATTTTGAATGGATCTTCTTGGTGGTTGAATGTTCTTATTCTATCTTATGAGATTCTATTCTTTAAAATCCTTGTCTCTCGAATGTTGATCGACTTAATTTCTTGAGGTATGCTTGCTTAAAATTATTTTTGGATGAGTTGAGATGAGAATTGAGTGGAGATTTGGGATTAATCTTGAGTTATATGCTTGAGGACAAGCATCATCTTGGTGTGGGGGAATTTGTTAGAGTGCAATTTATGCACTAGTTTTGCATTGTTTACTTCCCTTAATATCGATGTTTTGCACTTAATAATAATGTTTTACTTGTGTTTTACTTTTGTAGGTGCAATTCTATTGATTGGTGATAAAATTGAGCTAAAAGATGATGTTTAAGGAGGATTGTTCTCTTGGAGAAATTATGAGCGTCAGAAGAACTTTGTTGATAAGGCGTGGGCGCGTGCTGTCAACTGCGGACCTGCAGTTTTTAGTTTAACGTGTTTTGTATTTTTGGTTATTTTTGTAATTACGAATTTAATATTTCAGATATTAGTATTTTATTTTAAATAGAATTCTAAAAGAGAAGAGAGAGAGAGTATTTAAGGGAGGAATCTATTGTGAAAAGGGGGATATTTTTGGATTGGAGAAAAAGAAAGAAACCCTAGATCTAATTTTTCTCTTCTCTCTATGAGGAACTAAACCCATTTTTCTGGTTGAAGGTTAATGAAGCTTTGATTCATCACTACTGTGAGATCTTTCTTGTGCTTTAATTGTTTTATTACTTTTTGGGTATTTGTTTATTCTCTGAATTATTTTCATGATTATGTTTGTTAATTAGGTAATTGGCCACTATTTAATTATCAACTTAATCTATTGTCAATTAAAGGATTCATCGTATGAAGAATTTAATGTTTGTGACAAATAACATAGCAGAGAGTTGTGTTGTGAGAATAAACAATCTAATTTAAATGAATCATCATATGTGTTGATTAGGATTTGGGTCTCTCTGGTTTTTCAGGCTGTCAATTGATTAAATCCTATGATCGTATCTAGGGTTGTCTATTGATTAGGGAAATAACCAACGGTCGTACCTTGGTTATCGACTAGTTAAGGAGAGATTGGCTATTAGAGGGTCTCAATAGCTATAACCGGTCTATTCATAAGTAATAATAATCTATATTTGAATCAATGATCAGTAGTCGAATCAAGCTGAGTTAATTCCTTCAACCAGAGCTTTCTCCAATTTGAATCACAACTTTAATTTACATTCTTGTTATTTTTATTTGATTTTTATTATTGTCAACAATTCCCCCATTTTACGTTTTACATTTCAAAAGGATTTAAATAATTACCGATCTCTGTGGACACGACCCTGCTCAATCACTATACACAATTTATTTAGAGTAGGAATTATTTTTGTTGGCTTCGACACCCATCAATCACTTACTAAGGGGGAGCAAAATTGCCTAACCTTGAAATGTTTGTCATCATAAAAAGAGGGGAGATTGTTAACTCTTTTGTTTTCATAATAATGATATTGATGATAACAAACATGTTTTAAATTGATAAGTTTGAAAAATTGTTGTTAATTGGATCAATTTTTGAAGCTATATAATATTCAAAACATAGAAAAGCCTTTTTGCAATAAATAGCAAACTGTTTATTGAAAACAGCAAACCGATTGCATTTTATAGAGTGAATTTCTATATAACGGTAAATTGTTTATGGATAAGGTAAGCCGATTGCATTCGAAAGAGCAAATCTCAGGTTAACAGCAAGCCATTTACGGATAACGGTAAACCGATAGCATTCCAAAGAGCAAATCTCAAGTAACAAAAAACCGTTTATGGATAACGGTAAACTGATTGCATTCCAAAGAGCAAATCTTAAGTAATAGAAAATTGTTTATAGATAATAAAAAACCGATAACACTCCAGAAAGTAATCATCTTGCAAACAATAATACTGTTTATGGCAAACGGATAACTGACATCTTTGGACAAGATTCTGGAGCAATAACGATAATTTAACTGATTACTAGTGGTGATCCGACAATTTGAACTGTGGTGCAATGGTCACTTGCTCAAGTCAAAACGGCGATCCAATAAGTACTAAACGGCGATTCAATTGTGGGCAGAAAGTCAACAATGGCTAGTTTTCAGCTCCATCTGTAAAATGGCTAAAACAAATTAAAAAAAAAAGTGATTCAATTGTTGCCATTGAGCTAGCTATTAAGTATACAACTATTATTGAGCTTCAAACTTGATTGTATTTCATTTTATTTAACACATTAAGCTATCACTTGTAATCAAACACATTGTTTGAGAGAAATTTATTTGTAATCATTTTTTTGTAAAATCAAGTTGAGAGGTTGTAAGTGTTGGGATACATTTGAGTGAATATATTGGGGACAATCTCTTGTTGTAAAGGTCCATTGACACCTTGGAAGTCAATTGTAAGAATTTGAAGCCTTGGGAGGCTTGGATAGTGAAATCTTCAAAGTTTGATTTTCTTGGAGACGTGAACATAGACGGGGATTGCCGAACCACGTAAAAATATTTGTGTTTGCTCTCTCCTCCCTTACTTTTTTTTAATTTTTTAGCATTGTTAAATATTTTATTTTTTATTAAAATATTAGATTGAATTGTTGTGTGATTTGTTTATCTTTATTTTTAAAAATCCTAATTCACCCCCCTCTTGGGTTGCCTAGTTATTATTTTGCAAAGGATCCAAAAAGAGATGAAACAGAGCATTGAAAAGTGATTAATTTAAAGTCTAGAAAAGATATTCATATTCCTGTTGGTGTACCAAAAAGAAGAGTTGAACTCATTTCATCCCAAGAGGAAACTCAAGTTGAAGAAGAGCCACAACATCCACTTTTTAACACACTGGTATAAATAGTCAAGCTACATCATCTGCAAAAAATGATGATCCAACACCTGTATGTGACGTTGCTACAACACCAACCACATCATTCCACAACATGGCAAAAGAGAAGCAGTCTATACAGCCTGCTACAACACAACAATTTAAGCATCCACTACTTTTTCCACAAAGATTCCTGAAGCAAAAACAAGACAAGTAATTCAACAAATTCTTAGAAGTGTTGAAACAATTACACATCACCATTCCTTTTATGGAAGCTCTAGAGTATATGAAGTTCTTGAAAGATATTTTGGAATGGAAAAGAAGGTTTACGGAGTTTGAAACAATTGCTTTAATATAAGAATGCAACCATATGCTTCAAAACAAAATTTCTCATAAGCTAAAGAATCTAGGAAGCTTTACAATTCCATTCTCTATAAGAACTAAGTACAGTGATCAGACACTCTATAACTTGGGAGCTTACATTAGTCTTATGCCTCTATCAGTGTTCAAGCAATTAGGAGTTGAAGAAGTTAGACCAACAACTTGCTAACAAATCTCATGCCTATCTAGAAGGCATGATTGAAGATGTATTGATGAAGGTGGATAAATTTATTTTCCTAGTGGATTTCATAATGCTCGACTTTGAGGTAGATAAAGAAGTGTCAATCATTTTCGGTATACCATTCTTAGTGATAGAAAGACTCTATTTGATGTACAAAAAGGAGAGCTAACTATGCGGGTGAATGATTAACAAGTTACATTCAATATCTTAGATGTTATGAAGAGTCCTGATGATGTTGAAGACTGTAATTTTATCAATATTGTGGATTTTGCTATAGTAGAAAGGTTAAACAATTATTGTAGTAATGAAGAAATCAAAACTTTAACATTTAAATAACTTGAAGATGAAGATCCTGAAACAGCTAAATAGCATGGTTAAGAGAGAAGCAACCTGTGAGAACCGACAAGTACTTTGAATCTCTAGATCTCTCAAATAGGGAAGTAAAACTTTTTGTTCCATCTATTGTGTTATCTCTTATTTTAAAATTGAAACTTTCACCTTCACATTTAAAGTATGTTTATCTTGGTGACAATGACACACTTCCTGTAATCATTTCATCTTCTTGGAATGTAGATCAAGAGAAAAGTTTGGCAGATGTATTGGGGAGATAAAAGAAGGCCATTAGATGAACCATGCCAGATATCAAAGAAGTCAACCCCTCCATATGTATGCACAAGATTTTACTGGAGGATGGCTACAACAATTCTATATGGCAACAGAGAAAATTAAATCTCATTATGAAGGAAGTTGTGAAGAAGGAGATCATTAAGTAGCTTCATGCTGGAATCATTGACTTAATATCAGACAATTCATAGGTAAGCCTAGTAAAATGATTTTTGGAGAAAGGTGGAGTAACAGTTGTAGCAAATAGAAAGAATGAGCTCATTCCCACAAGAACAGTAATTGGATGGAGAGTTTGTATGGATTATAGGAAGTTAAACAAAACTATAAGGAACAATGATTTTTGGAGAAAGGTGGAGTAACAGTTGTAGCAAATAGAAAGAATGAGCTCATTCCCACAAGAACAGTAACTGGATGGAGAGTTTGTATGGATTATAGGAAGTTAAACAAAACTATAAGGAAAGATCACTTCTCGTTACCTTTTATAAATCAGATGTTGGACAGTCTTACTGAAAAAAGTATTATTGTTTCTTGGATGGATACTCATACTACAACCAGATCGCTATAGCACTAGAGGATGATGAGAAGACAACATTCACTTGTCCTTATGAAACCTTTACTTTTAGAATGATGCAATTTGGCTTGTGCAATGCTCCAATAACTTTCCAGGGGTGTATGATGTCTATTCTTTCATATATGGTCGAGCAAGCACTTGAGGTATTCATGGATGATTTTTCAATTTTAGGGAATCATATGAGGACTATTTACATAATCTAAAAAATGTGCTTAAGAGATGTGAGGATACAAATTTAGTATTGAGTTGGGAAAAAGTGTCATTTTATGGTACAAGAAGGGATAGTCCTAGCCATATATTCTCTAGAAAGGGAATAGAGGTGGATAAGTCAAAAATAGAGGTGATTGATAAACTTCCACCTCCTACTTCAATCAAGGGCATTATGCGTTTTTTAAGACATGATGGGTTTTATAGAAGATTTATTAAGGATTTTTCCAAAATATCCAAACCTTTATGCATGTTGGTGGAGCATGACAGGCCCTTCAATTTTGATGAAAATTATTTAAAGGCTTTTGTTGATTCGAATAGAGCTCTTGTTACAGCACCAATTAATGTAGCACCTGATTGGAGTATGTCTTTTGAGTTGATGTGTAATGCTAGTGATGACTCTGTTGGAGCAGTGCTAGGGCAAAGAAAATATAAGATTTTTCACTCAATTTGTTATGCCAGTGAGACCCTAGCTGATGCACAACTCAACTACACTACCACTAAAAAAGAGTTTTGGGTAGTTGTTTTTACATTTAATAAGTTCAGAGCCTATTTGGTTGGCACCAAAATGATTGTTTATACAGATCACTCAGCTATAAGTTATTTGATTTCAAATAATGATGCCAAACCAAGGTTCATTAGGTGGATTCTTTTACTACAAGAGTTTGACCTAGAGATCAAGGACAAAAAAAAAGTATTGAGAATCAAGTAGTAAATCATCTCTCAAGGATGGAAGCAAATGCAAGCACTCTAACTAACCAAGACATAACAAAATCTTCTCTTGATGACCAATTGTTAATGATACAACATGCACAGATGCTACAGAAATCTAGATTTCCATGGTATGCAGATTTTGCTAATTATTTGGTGAGTGGATTACTACCCCTTGATTTGAGCAACCGATAGAAGAAGATATTTCTTCATGATGTTAGAAGCTATTAGTGGGATGACCCTTACTTGTACAAGTTTTTTTCAAACCATGTGATTAGAAATTGCGTTCCTAAGGAAGAAATTTCAAGCATTTTAAAATCTTGTCATGCTACAACATATGGCAGACATTTTGAGGACACAGAACAACAGCAAAAGTTTTTCAATCAGGTTATTACTGACTCTATATTTTTAAAGATGCTTATTAGTTTATTAAATGTTGTAACAGGTGCCAAAGAATAGGAAACATTTCTCAAAAGCATAAAATGCTACTAACCAATATCTTAGAGGTTGAACTTTTTAATATATAGGGAATAGACTTTATGGAACCATTTCCACCCTCCTTTGGCAACTTATGCATCTTAGTTGTTGTGAATTATGTATCCAAGTGGGTAGAAACTGCAGAGCATTGCCAATAAATGATGCCAAAGTAGAGGTGAAATTACTTTAGATTTGGCACTCCTAAAGCCATTGTCAGTGATAAAGGAACCCATTTTTCAACAGGATATTTACTGCAGTATTGACTAAGTATTGGATCAAGCATAAAGTTGCTACATCATATCATCTACAAACAAATGGTCAGACAGAAGTGTCCAACAGGGAGATAAAAAATATTCTAGAGAAAATAGTGAATCTCAGTAGAAGAGATTGGTGTTGTAGATTAAATTACTCCTTATTGGCTTGCAAAACCCTACTTTGCAACTTCCTTTACAGAATTGTTTACAGGAAAGCTTGTCACTTACCCTTAGAGCTGAAGCACAAAACATATTGGGCAAAAAAACAACTGAACACATATATGATTGTTGCAGTAGAACAGAAGAAGTTACAACTTTGTGAGCGAGAGGAGTTGAGGTTGTTTTCCTATGAAAATACAAGAATCTATAAGGAAAGGACCAAGCAATAACTTGACAAGAAAATCCAGTAGAGGGAGCTCATTCCAGCTCAACAAGTCTTGCTCTATAATTCAAGATCGAAGCTCTTCCCTCGAAAATTAAAGTCTAGCTGGTCAGGACCTTTTAAACTTATCAAAGTTTATTCTCATGGGGTTGTAGAGCTTTAAGATGAAAGAACAGGACAGGAATTCAAGGTGAATGGAGAAAGAGTAAACCACTACATTGGAGTTGCTATGAACAATCCAAGGGAGAATTTTTTCCTAAAAGATCCAGCTTGAGCCATTAGGGATGATCAGGCTGAAGAACCTATAATCAAGCGCTGATTGGGAGGCAACCCAATGAGCGAAGTTGTTTGAAGTTTTTAAATCAGTTAATTTAGTTTTAAATTTTTTTTTCATTTTTCTTTTTCTTATTTTAACTACAAACCTAATTTCTTTATTATCTTTTGTTGTGTTAAATTACAGCAAGTAGAAGTTGATAAAAAAAAATTGTGGGTAAAGAAGCCAGAAGGAAATGTTGCAGCATCTCGTATAGCATGGTAGTTAGAAGATGGTTCTCAAACAACAGAGGCATTTATTGCTATTGCTGCAGCAACAGATTGGTTGTTATAGCAACAAGTTTTACCATTGCACTGACAGCTTTGTATTTTTACTATTGGAGGGCTGACACGCTTATATCAACAATCATAAGGATGATTCCATAACCCCTGATTTGCCAGGACAAATGTCCTTTCTTTTCCTTTTTAAAACTTGCTTTTAAAATTAAAAAAATATTTTTCCAAGTTTATCTGATTAATTACCTTTCTCTTCCCACTTTCCTTTTGTCATAAATTAGGGATATACTTTAACTATTTCAATTTCGCTATAACTTATTCTCTCCCCATCTGTAACTCTGTTCAAATTGCTACAGTAATGCCAAAAATTAAAGTACGTGCTGGTAGATTGAAGGACTCTAAGCGCTTATACAGTTTTAAAGCTAAGGAAAAATTTGAAGACATTGTCGAGCCTCAGAAAATTCTAAAAGAAAAGAGTTTTCAATTTCTGAAACAACTAACGAGGATGATCAACAACACTTATACTACTGTAGCAGAAAAAGAATGATAAAGTTTTTTGCTCACCCCTAAGACCCTATCATTCCAGTCGTTGAGGAGTTCTATTTCAACATGACACAACAACCCCGGAAAATTTCAGTTGCTAAGGAGTGCAACATCTTTAAGAAGCAAGTGCAAATACCTTTAGACTCTCGAGTCATTAATGTTTTTTATGACTTGCTTGCTGTGATTGATTATGAGTACACTAAATTTGTTGAGAACATGACTATAAAGAAGTACGGGGAGGTTTTTAAAACCTTCACTTTACAGGGTACTGAGTGGATGAATGAGGAGGGTAGAGTGGTCAATAGGATAGACCTGAAGCCTATTACTAAGGTTTGGGTGAAATTCTTGGAATCTAGATTGATATCAACCACCCACACTACCACTATTTCGCAAGATAGACTCAAACTTCTTTATGCTATAGTCAATGGTTTAGCCATAAATGTTATGAAGATCATTGAAAAAGAAATTAGAAAGAGTGCAACAAAGAAGCAAAAATGTACTACCTTACTATTTCCTTCACTGATCACAAGCATTTGTGAGACTTCTAGGGTAAAATTTGAGGCAAGTGATGAGAGAGTGAAGAATAAGGGGTTATCACAACCAAGACAATCAAAATAATTACTGTGGAATCTACTGCTACAGCATCCCAAAACACCTTGTTGTAGCTAAAGTTGAGCAAGCCACAGGGATTGAGAAGATACTGCAGGAACTCAGTGAAAGTATAAATGCATGTGCCCAAGCGCAAAAGGAAGAAAATAAGAGGTTTTAGACCAACTTAGTGCATCTTAAAGTACAGAAGCATAAATTTGCCAAATATATGAAGAGCAGACATGCAGATTTCCCCAAGTCACTGCTGCAACAATTTAATTTTCAAAGCACCGAGGAGACTACCCTAGCAACAAAAAGTGAAGAAACAGAGAGTGAAAGAGAGTCACTAGAAGATCAGGAGCAAAGAGAGGCTAATGATGCTGAAGTAAAAGGAGAAGAAGAAAATGAAGAAGAGGAAGAAGAAGAGGAACCACCAGTTATGACTCCCAATAGAAAAGGTAAAGAGAAGATTTTGATTAAATTTTGATTGATAAGGAGTCTGAGACAAAAGAAGAAGAGGACATTGATGCAACTTCAGAGGAGGCCATTAAGAGGGCCACAAGGATAAAAAAAAAGCAAAGAGGAGTTTGAAGGAAATCATTGCGAGCATCACTACCAAGCTACTAGCAACAACAACGTTTTCACCAGCTACTACAAAGAAAACTCCCACCAAGTCTCTTATATCAAATCCTAGGCCATCCAGCAAAAGAAAATGGGCACAACCTTCTAGAGGTGCTACAGCAATGTGAGCACCAGAAGAAATAAAACCTAAGAAAACAAAGACAACTCTACCCAAAGTCATAGAAGATACTGGAATCCCTTCAACACTCCCAACCAAGAGTAGAAAAAGAAATAGCCAATTGATGCACCACTAGGTTCACCAAAAGAACGTCTAAGAAGATGATTAAAAAAGAAGTGAACCTTTTCATCAAGTGTTACAGCATTGCTTCTAGCAACAGGGGAGTAAACCCTGCTAGTCTAGTTTTACTTTGAAATATCTAAAACTTTTCTTTTGCTTTTATTTATTTAATCTTGTTTATTTTTCATTTCATTATTTTAAGTGGATGCGTGTAGTCTTTAATTTATTTTGAGTGCATTTGAAGACACTGAACCTCTCAAATTTGGGGGGGTTGTGCAATAGTGTAATGTATCTATGAATGGACGTGTTTGTGTTGTGTGTATAGTTATGCTTATCCAGCATTTCTATTTAGATTAGAAAACCCAATGAGGATAAATTAAGTGTTGAAATGTAGAATGAATGACTGCCAAGTAGTGATAGTTTATATATGAAGGTTGAAACCTGTCTTTACACTTAGACTTTGGTTGAGTTTTGTGAGTATGCTGTAGCAAAACTAGCTAGAGCAACAAGGTTAAAAATATCTAAAGTGTGGGAGGAACCTGGAAAATTTTTCAGAATCATCACAAACTATGCTAAATATGAAATAAAATTTTGCTCCAATGACTTAGTTGCTGAGTAACCAAGGTTGAGTATGTACTCTATATGCCAACTTGAGTAAAAAGGCAACAAGAGTTATGAGCATTGTTGTAGCAACCCAAAAGAAAAAAAAGATACTTCCTCTATCTAGGATATTGAGTAGACAGGTCTGTTAATGAGCGCCATGTTCTTGAGTCAAAGGTGTCTATAGATAAGATTGAGTTATAGCATCTTAGATGTTTTTTCAGCAGCAACTCATATATGTTCATTGGTCAAGTAATTGGGTATCATCATTTCAAGTGATAGACATTTACATGAAAAATCAATGTTATATTGAAGAGTATAAAAAAAAAAGAAAAATATTTTTAACTGTAGCACAGTTTGAAGTCATTTCTTGATTCTTGTTCCCCCATAAGAGGAAATGTTTGTTGTTTGATCTTTAAGTTACATTTGATACTTGTGTCATACTGCAGCAACTCGGGAATTTGACAAAAGTGCCATATACACACTCTGGACAAAATAAGACTTAAGTCTAGAATTAAAACTGCTTACGACAATTTTGCATGTTTAAGAATGAAATTTGAGGGTTGATAAATCTGAGCAAGCTATATGATAGAACTAAGTTGTTTGTTGTATGATTGAACGAGTGAACTGTTAGTGTTGTTGTCATTACTTGAGGACAAGTAATGGTTTAAGTTTGGGGGTGTGATATCTCTATGAAATTAGAGTTATCATGATATTTTTAGACTCAAACCAATATTACTTAGAGAGTAAATGATGTGTTTTTATTGCATTCTTAGGTACATTTTGCATAAGTAGTTGTTTAAGTTTAATTTTAATAAATTGGTTGTGTTTTAGAATACTTTGTGCTCTGATTAGTGCATCTATGGATCAAAAGAACTTGGCTACAGAGGAAATAAAAAAAAAACCTAGAATAGAGAAGATGATGTAGCTGTTGTGTTAACATGTATGTGTCTATAATGTTGATTTTGATGATAACAAACAAGATTAAGAATGATTAATCTTTAAAATGCTCAAATTATTTTTCATACATTTTAAGCAAATCATTATTTTGATAATGTAAAGGTTTTATACTCAAATGGAAAATGATTTTATGAAATTGGTTGTTTTTCAAGATCATGATCTAATTGAAAGTTTTGAAAACCATGATATTAACAAGTATTGCTTAAAATTCTGGAAATGAACTTATGTGACAAGTTTCATATAGTTTTGGGCCACAGTATATTTTTATAAAGTTTTTAGGCAAAACTATAATTGTGGAAATTAATTTACTGTAGTAGTCACTGTAGCAAACGGCTAATCGACATCTTGATAATGGCTAGCTGACATCAAATAAAATTGAAGATTAGCCCTTGGATATTGTAAGTATTAGGATACACTTAGATTAAGAGATTGAGGATGATCTCTTGTTGTGAAGGTCTATTGACACCTTGCAAGTCAATTATAAGCATTTGAAACCTTGGAGGCTTTCTTAGTGAAATCCTCAAGTCCGGTGAGCTTGGAGGCGTGGACATAGGCGGGGATTACTGAACCACAAAAAATCATTGTGTTTGTTCTCTCTTTCCTTACTATTTTATTATTGTGCTTTATTAAATTTATTATTTTTTATTTCATTAAGGTAATAGATTGAATTGTTGTGTAAATTGTTTAGCTTAAGTTTTAAAATCTCAACTCACCCCCCTCCTGGGTTGCCTAGTTAGTATTTCACGTTGGTGTAAAAATCTTGTAGCAATTGCAAACAAAATTACGTGCGTGTTAACTGAAAGATTACGATTTAAGATTTTAAAAAATAGAAGACACACGGCCACACAATTCTGGTTACCCTAATTCTAAGATATAAAAGGAGCACACATGAAAAGAAAAAGAGAGATCGTCATTTAAGAAAAATAATAAAGAAAAACAAAAAGAAAACAAAACAAAAAAAAGAGAGATTCAAGGGTTGCAACAGAAGATTCAAAGAGAAAAATGATAGATCGCAAAGACTAAGCAGAACTCAATTCCTCGTCTTATTTTCTTGTTTTTATTTGTTTATAGGAATATATTTCATGGCTAAAATGATTATTGTTACAGTTTTTGTCACAAATCATGAACGAAACTTTGTTGTGGTTGAGTGATAAACAAGTTTAATAGTTAGTTCACAGATATATGTGTATTGCTCTGGATTTGTTATAGTATTTTGTCTTGATTTTACTTATTGCAATTTTTTATTTTGGCTAACCACCCATTTAGTGGACACTAACTAAGAAGAAGCCTAAAAAAGGTCTAACTCAGTGGAACAAATTAAGATAATACATGGTTTTAGATTGAGTTTCCTAAGCTGAGTTAATCTCGATTTGAATAGGGTCGTGTTTGATCTAAAATTAGTGAAGAACTAAACATAGGAATTCACCTTGTAGGCAAATTGTAACCTAGAATGCATAATGTTATATCTAATATTAACATAACAACTGGTAATTGTTAGGTTGCATTTATATATAGGATATCCAACAAACGACAGCTAAGAATGCATGAGGGATTCTGCCCAGTGCTGTAGTAGATGTTGTAACAACTGTACTCTAATTGGAAAAATAGTCAATACCATTAAGTGAGTTTAATCACTCAACTACTCATTTCCCATTGAGTTTGTCTTTGTATTTGCCTTGAGAATTTGCCTTATTGTTTTTTGTTTATTGCATTTTTTAATTTAGTTAGTTCATTAGTTTCATTAATTATTTTATTTTAATTTAGATTAAAATTGCACCGTTAAGATTGCTGTAGCAAATCTTATAATATCAATCCCTGAGGAGATAATCTGAATACTCATCAGTATATTTCTTGTTGTGTACACTTACATATTGACACCTATAGCAATAAAAATCACTTAGCACTATGCTTCCTATCCAGTTTTCTTATAAACTGGTAAACAGAATCATTTATAGTCAAATTCTCGAGAATATATCGCACATGTTCTTTCTGGAATAATGACTATAACTGGGAAATTTCTCGCTATACGTGTCCATTAGAATGCATTTCAAGACTCGAAAGGATGTCATCCAATGACTCTTTATTCAAGTCATCCTTAATGAATTAATCTTGTCTTCCTTGTTGTCGGACACCATTACAAGACATCTGTTGCAGTTTGTTCAACCACACTTATAACAAGAAACTCAGAGCCGTCTATTCTTTTTTGTGAATAATTTTCTTTCCTTCAACTAGGCATGTAGGGCACAAATTTTAAAGGTAACTCCCCTGCCAATTGTACTTTGGCTTTAATTAGCAAATAGATGTCAACAGGGACGTTATTCTTATAAGCAGTCGCAAGCGTTTAGATTAAGTTTTATAGATTATGAGGACTACTTTTTTAGCGAGTGAGAAAAATCACTTGTAAAGCTTTGCAACAATTGTGTTCCTATCCATCCCTTGGCTTAAGAATATTAGTTATTGTGGGAAATTGAAGGAACCGACTTTAATAGTAACAGAATAATGCTATCCGCCATTTAACCAGGATAACAAATGACAATACACCAAATAAAAGAATCAATCTAGCAAAGTCAAGGTACATGTGAAAGCAAACAACAAAATAAAAACACATAATATAAAAAAGTGGGATGTTAACTCACCATCGTCTCTGTATTTAATTTACCTCAAGTTTTAATTGGATATAATAGATAACACCCTCTATGTCCTTGAGTTGTTCTTTTAGCTCTTCAAAATGATATACTAACGGTTGTGGTTGTAGGATCCCAAACAATATGTAATTGACAAATTTGGAGTCAGCCACTTAGGTCACGCTTCACACATAAAAGTTTTTTAAGGTGGTTAAAGAGGATCTGTCTCATTGAAGTTCATATAATGTATAATATGATAAAAAATTTAATTGTTAAACAAACTCATTTAAGTGAGAAATAATCAAATAATTTCAACTAAAAAAAATGAAATGACAGAAGTTAAATCATCCAAAGAAAAGTCTCAATAAAGATTTGGTGGGTCATTCAAATTTATTTTAGTGTCTTCTTCATGTGGTTGGTACTCTAGATATTACTTTAATCTTTGACTATTAACTTTAAAAGTGACATCAATCTTTGGATCCTTAATTTCAATGGCCTCATGTGGAAGAATAGTGTGAACAATAAATGGACTAGACCATCAAGAGTGTAAGTTACCTGGGAATAGATACAGGCGAGAATTGAATAAGAGTACTTTCTGACCTAGTGTAAAAGATTTCTTCATAATATGTTTGCCATGATATGCTTTCATCCACTGCTTGTAGTTCTTAGCATTTTCATATGCATTGGTACGAATTTCTTCAAGCTCTTCTAGTTGTAATCTCCTTTCTAAACCAACCTATTGCATGTCAAAGTTTAATTTTTTGATAGCCCAGTATGGCACAATGCTTAAGTTCCATTACAGGTGACTTGTTCCATACATTAGCCTATAGGGAGACATTTTAAAAGTCGTTCGATATCCCATAATGCATCATCAAGTATCAATGACTAGTCTTTTCTGTTTGGTCTCACTATCTTTTCTAATATGTGCTTTATTTCTCGATTGAAGATCTTAACTTAGCCACTGGTTTGTGAATGGTATAGGGTAGCCATTTTATGTGTGATGGGGTACTTTACCAAAAGAGCTTTGAATGATTTGTTGAGAAAGTGGGTGCCTTTGTCATTAATTATTGCTTGAGGGAATTCAAAGTGCGAAATATTATTGCTATTCAAAAATTCCATCACCACTTTGTGATCATTGGTTCTGCATGGAACTACTTTTAACCACTTTAATGCACAATGAACATCATCCAATATGTATTGCAAAAGTGGGCACCATCATCATTGATTATTGCTTAAGGGAATCCAAAGCGTGAAACAATATTACTCTTTAAAAATTCTATCACTACTTTGTGATAATTGGTTTTGCACGGAATTGCTTTTAACCACTTTGACACATAATCGACAGTAACCAATATGTATTGATAGCCAAAAGAAAGAGGAAAGGATCCCATAAAATCAACGCTCTACACATAAAAAAAATCTCGACTAGTAGAACATAGTTTAATGGCAGCATGTTCCTTCGTGTAATGCTTCCCATGTGATGACACTTATCACATGAAGAATGAGAAGTGTAAGCATCTCAAAACAAAGTTAGCCACTAGAAATCACATTGTAAAACTTTAGTAGCCATCTTCTTAGCACTAAAATGGCCTTAATAGCTTGTTTATGTCATAATGAAAAGGTGTTTTGAAATTTGCTCTCTGAGACGCATTATCTGATAATTTAATATATACAATACTTGAACATATAAGGATTATCCCAAAAGAAATTCTTTATTTCCATAAAAAAAAATTAGCCTTGTCTTCTGTGGTGCAAATTTTATTGAACTCGCAAGTGCATGAATCTATTGTAGAATAGATTAATGGTGATGAGTGTCGATCCCACGAGGAGGTTGATTTTAATTATATGTAGAATTAATTTTCTATGAGGGTGGTTGGATTTGTGGTGAAAGTGACTTAGATTATCCTAAAATTTGAATTAAAATGGGAGAATAAATTAAAGAGAAAACTATTAAAATGAAGAACTTGGGTATCTGGATCTGCATCAACATGCACCATAGGTTAAATATTCCTTATTTATACCAATTAAATCATGAGGGGGGTTTCCACTCCTAATGAACCATACTCTAATCAATGTGGTGCTAAAGGCTTATCGTGCCAAATAATAATAACTTTGTACTAGAAAGCCGGTTAAACCAGGGCGGTATATAGACAAGATTATCATTATTTGTCAACGAAAAGTCAAAACATCCACAATAATTAGAGGGGAAGAGAAAATAAATTTACCAAATAAAGCCCATGGCACATGTTGAGATTTCACCTTCAACCCAAGCTCGAAAGAAAATTAGTTACTCATAATTGAATTAGGGGTAAAATGAGAATTTATTAAAATGCATAGAAAATACAAGATGGAGAAGGAATTACAGAAAATTGAACTCAAAAATGAATTTAGGGATATCAAATTAGGGGCGCGAAGCCCCTTTTTATAGATACATTGAGTAAATAATGGCCATCGGATTAAAAATATTTCGGACGCTCAGGATTACGCCACATCATCGGTCAATAGTACGCGGTTTGACCACACGGTTTGAACAGTAACGCGGTTTGAATAGTAACGCGGTTTGAATAGTAACGCCGTTTGAACAGTGACGCAGTTTGGTTGTAAGTTATCATGTGTATATGCATGTACCGTACACACAATTTTTAGTCCACTAACATGCTGCCACGTCACCGATCAACAGTACATAAGAATTTTAGTCTAATAGAATCATGACACCTCATCAGTCAATGTCGCATCATCGGTCAATGCCACGTCATCGTTCCGTATAGGTGAACAATGCCAGTAACATGGACAGTACCGTATATGTGAACAATGTCATTTTTCCTTTTATGCTCCTCCTAAGATTTTCGACCGTCCTTAGTTCAAAAGTGATGTCTATTTTGCCGTCTGATCTCTAGTTCATTATGAAATGACCATGATACTTCTAAAATACATAAAATACTTAATTATAATACAATAAACATAATTAAATCACAAGAGACTTAAATATATAAAAATAAGAATGTTAGTAAGACTTTAAATGTAAAATGATGATTTTCTCTTTTATAAATATACACTTTCTAACACTCAACATCTTCCTTAGTCCAATGCTCTAAAAGATGCCTTGTAACAAGATAATTAATTATATCAGTACACCATGATAATAGTTCCACATTTATTAGTTATTTATCTGAAAATGATTTATTCAATGGTAGTGGTTATGGAATTATGTCAAAATTGAGGTAAGAGAGATTATTTGCCACTATATTTTTTGTGTCTTTCTTATCTTTGAATTGAATGTCAAATTCTTACAAAAGCAATCCTCAACAAATTAGTCTGATCTTTGCATTTGTTTTTGTAAGAAAGTATTTAAGAACAGTATGATCTGTAAGCACAATTGTTTTACATCCTATGAAATAAGATGGAAATTTTTCTACTTCAAACACTACTACTAGCATTTCTTTTTCATTGGTTGAGTAATTCAACCTTGTATCATTTTCATTGGTTAAGTAATTCAACTTTTCGTACGGCCATTTTTTGGTCTAATAATGGGCAGCCATGTAATTGGTCAACATAAAAGTCAACTAGCATTAATTTGGTGGATTGCATATATCGTAAGCTCATTTTTTGATCCAATAGGATGGTGTCATGTCATCAATCAACGAAATTGGATGTTGTCACGTCATCGGTCAATACCATGTCGGTTGAGCCCCACCAAAATTGTAAAATTAAGATTTTACCTTGCATGTCTTTCCTAAGGCTGTTAGCTATTCCGAGCTTAAAAATACTATTTATTTTGTTGTTCGATTTCTCATTAATTGTTAAATAATTAAAATACCCCTAAAATACATAAAAATGTTCAAACTATAACAAAACACACACAATCAAAGTTTAAAGGATTTAAATACATAAAAGTAGAAATGCTAGTGAGGTTTGGAGTGCAAAATGATGATATTACCTTTTATAAATATACATTCTCTATCACTCAACAGTTATTTAAAACAGCCTACATTTCCTATGCTTATATTGCAACTATTGTATTACTTTATTATTTTGTGACTATATTGTAGTTTATTAAAATATGTAAATTTTTATATTATAGTATTTTAAAAAAAAAGTAATTGCATTATGATCTCATTAATGTTTAGTATTAGTTAATTACTTGAAAATTCTATGTGCTAAGTTGACATTTCCTTATTTTTAGAAATACAATTTGAAACTCTTCTGACGCACACTCTTAAAAGGCTTTACACAAACACAAAATTCAGGTACCAAACCAACAAAGTTGTGCTTTAAAAGAGACTACAAAAAATAGTAGAAGCCATACAAGGTTCTTATTATTTTATAAAAAAAAAAAGGGTAAAAGCCCATTTAATCATTATATTTTAAGATTAGTATCCATTTAGTCCATATATTTTTAAAAATACCTCAAAACATTCATGCCATTAAAGTATTGATACCTCTATCGTTACTTTTTATTTCTTTTAGCTTATTTTTACAATATTACCATTTTGTAATTTTTTTTTATTTGGACATTAATAAAAAGAAAATAATTAAATTATCAATTTAACCCTAAAAATAAAAAATTATATTAATTTTTAATTGTCAAAATAGTATGCAAACTACCAAGTGTGCAAATGGTGCTGCAAAAAAAATTAATATAATTTTTTATTTTTTATTTTTAGGGTTAAATTAATAATTTAATTATTTTCTTTTTATTAATGTCCAAACAAAAAAATTATTACAAAAGAGTAATATTGTAAAAGTAAGACAAAAGAAAGAAATATTAACGGTAGGGGTATCAATACTTTAACAGCAGGAATGTTTCGAGATGTTTTTAAAAATACAGGGACTAAATAGACACTAATTTTATAATACAGAGACTAAATGAGCTTTTACCAAAAAAAAAAAAATTGGATGTTTATCAAGGACAACCTCTTGTTCACCCTCTAAATATAATTTTTACTTTCTTTATCTTTGGTGAGACTTTTTCCGACTTATAGAAAAAATAAATAAAAAGGAGCAAAATGTAGCAGACTTACTTAAAAACATTTCATTAACTGTCTAATGTCTTATTTAGTAGTGAGGTGTTGTACTTTTTAAGATATAATTGCCATTAAAAAAATATTGTAAATTTGAAATAAAAGTTAAGAATGCATAGTAAATAAAACTTTTAAATAATAATTTAAAAAATAGTAAAGATATTATAGGTTTTTTATTATACAAATGATGAATCAATTATCTTAATTTCCAAGTTACAATAGTTATTGATGACCAATTACTTTAGTATTGCAACTTTTAAGTTGCAGATGTTCAACCTTAATATCAAACAAGATCTAAATGAAATGAAAAGTATTTATTAGAACTAAATAGTTTGGTTACAAATGGGATGCTATGGAATTCAAAAGACAAATATAATTGGGTCGAATTCTCAGATGTGTCCCTCATTCTCAGATGTGTCCCTCATTTTTTTTTAATGCGCACACTCTATTAAGCTATATAATTTAATAAAGTCAGTGTTCAAGTCACTATAAAACTATATGAAAAAATGAAGGTGCTCGCATGAGTGAAGGTAAATAACAGAAGAACCATACAGCAACAAGCATTTCATCTTTATTTCGTTTTCCATGAAAGTTACAAAGCAACACATAATGGAGATTACACTGATTAACTTAACTTTGTAAGGCCACCAACAGCTCCATCATCAGCAGGTGGAAGAGCAACCTCCTTGGAATTAGTAGATTCTTCAGGACTCTTTTCATCTTTTACCGCCAATAAGACAAGAATTACGAGCAATGGATAACTAATTGTGGTCAGGGACCAATTAACAACCAGCTGAGATAGCAATGGAACTTTGTGTGTATCAACTTGCCAAGCCACTGCAGCCCCTGCACTTTGCACCCCCTTGTAGAATCCACTATACCTGCAATAGATTATCAATTAAATGAAACCAACAATTGTTACGCTATGCAAGTGCTTTAGCCGATTACCTGCTGAGGGTCTCAGAATCATCAGCTAGGGCTCCAATAACCCAGTAAACCATATTCTGAAACATAGCATCGAGTAACCCATAGCAAAAATACAACACAAATGGGCCAGCAAAATCAGAACCGGAGTTCTTGAAATCCAGTTTGGCAGGGGGTTTATCATGCGAGTAGTTGAGCTGGTTGGCGAGTCCACCCGCCCAAATAGCAGAACCTAACAGAGAAACAACAACGATTCCAACAAAGCCTCTTTTTCTTCTAGTTGGGAAACTGAAATCAAATATGTAGCCAATCCCAACTGAACCCAACATCTGGGCACCCCAGTAAAAAACATTGTTCCATCCTCTAGTCCTGAGATTAAATTGAAGGCCGTTAACATTGTTAAACTGGTAACTGTAAAAGAAGTTACTAGCCCAAGAAGCAGGGAAAATCAAAAGCATCTTCCAATTTGAGAACAACGTGAGAACTTGGGTGATCTCGGTAGAGACATTGGAGTACTCGATATTAGTACAATGAGTACCATCATCACGAATCACACGACCGGGTGGCAAAATAACCAAAGACAGGAGAGCACCAGCAGACATAAAGCACATAAACCCGATATAAGTCCCATCATTAACTGAAACAGCCTCGTTTCTATTGTAATTGAGAATGAATGGAATGAGACCCCCAATAACACCACCCATGTTAAAAATACTCCAAAAGATGGAAATATAAGTACCTTTGCGATTAGGAGGAGGATAGGAAGTCATAATGGCTCCCTCTGCAGCCCAAAGGAGGCCAGCACCAATACCAAGTATGGCTCCAGCGGCAATTGCAAAGGCCTGATGCTTGTGGTGATTGTAATAAAGAAATGAACCGGCGTAAAGGACGTAAGTGCTACAAGCCGAAATGAGGGTGACTTGAGGTCCCAAAATGTTGTAAATGCCACCACCAAGAATGCCAAAGATTGTGAAAGTTGTGTAGAGGGCTGTGTTAGCGTTGTTGGCGGCAGTGGTGTCAACTTGGCCACCACCGCCCATTCCTGAAAGAGCATTGAACATTCCAGGACAACAAAAACAAACAAGCCCAATCAAGCAAACCTGCACGAGTGGTGAGTTGTATCTGAATCTTGATTTGCCTACTACCATCTGTTGTTTCCCAGCTGATTCCCCTTGCTCACTCATGGTTATAATGATTTATGATTTTTTTTTTCTCAAATCGGAAAGGGAAATATTGGGGGCCAGGAATCCGGTGAGAAAATTTTGCAAACTGGGTTTGTGAACTGGGGACACTTGGTATGAGGGCCGAGAAAGCGGACAGGCGCATTTATCGTGGCAGCTCTGGTAAGCTGAACTATTTTAACCAAGTGTGTTCCAAATACGTTTTGTTATATTAACTTTGCATTAAATGAACGTATCCATAGGTGGATTATTTTTTTTGTTTTATAGTCTTATTATATGATCTCAATTCTCAACAAGAAAAGTTCATATTTAGATGTCATAAATACAATTTTATGATATAATGATTAATAAATGCATTTCGTAAAATAAATGTTAATATTTGAATGTAATAATTAACTTATTTTTTCATCTTTTGATCTTAATATTTTATCCTTAGTCATTTCTCTTTCTTGTATTAAATAATATATAAAATACGGATATTTTATTAATATTATTATTTTTTGAATATTAATTTTTAAGAAAACCATCTACTCAAAAATAATTTCTCATTCTAAAAGAGAGGTGTTATTGAATAATTTGACTCCAAGAGAAGGAATTAATTACAAAATAATTTTGATTCGGATGGGTTGTAACGTAGATTAGAGGAGATTTATTAAAAGAGAATGGCCCACGCCTCACTTAACTCATAAGTACAAACGGAATTGCGTTTTGAGAACTATAACGTACAAGTTGAGTGTACACGCCTCTTAATGTCATCATTAGCACGTGAAAGCGACTTGTAAGGTATCTCGGAAAGAAAAGTCAACCTACCATATTTCTATTGGCGCACTAACAGGTAATAATAGCCGGCCGTCTGCAATTTTAGTTTTTTACATTTATCTTTTTAAATGACCCCACAAATCTTTCATTGTCCGGATCCCTTCAATCGATATATTTAACTTCATCATATTTGTGTGCTTTAATATGTGGGGAAAATTATTCATGTAACATATGGCTATTAGGAGAATATTTTTGTATTTTAAATATTTGAAAAAACAGTAATTTTAAATTATTCATGCAACAATATATAATTATATTCTTAGGGTATATATATTTTTTTTAATAAAGATATTTTTTATTTTTTTATTTAATAATTTTTTATTTTAAAGAATTCATATTTAAGGAATAAATAACTTATTTTTTAAGACTTAACTTATTTAATGAAGAAGATAATTTGTATAAGAAAAGAAATATTTTTTTCATAAGAAATAATTTATATATACAAGGTTGGTTAAATTCACTTCCTTGCATACTATAATAATTAATTTTTTTTATAAATAAACAATTTCTAATGTGATAGAAACGAAAAGTCTATTAAAAAATTGAGTATTATTAAAATTTTGAGTGTGAAAAAAAATATTGAAGTGATTGTAATAATTTTTAAAAATAATTTTTAAAAATTTTCTTTAAGATTTGAGACTGTTGTAAGTAGATGGCCAAAATCATTTATTAGTAAAAGACCTCTATGTTTTTGTTCCGATTGGTTGCCGTTTGGCCAGTTGGGGGTGTTATTGACATTTTACAATGTTACCAGAGACTTGCTGTTTTATTGCCTTTAGCACAGTGACTTATCATTTTGAATGGGTCAAGATCCTTTTTTCTCTCGTTTAATTTCTTCTCTCTCTGTGACGTTATTGACATTTTACAATGTTACCAGAGACTTGCTGTTTTATTGCCTTTAGCACAGTGACTTATCATTTCGAATGGGTCAAGATCCTTTTTTCTCTCGTTTAATTTCTTCTCTCTCTGTGGTTTTCTCTCTCCTAAGTTCAGGTTCTTTCCCTTTGTCTAGACATCAAAACTCTCTAAATGGCTTACGTTTTGAATTGTACTAGTGAAGATGGCTGCTCCAGCTACCTCAGCCAACTACATGGGGATGAAGCCGCAGTTGCTTGTGGAAGCATCGAAGGCTACTAACGTTGTTCAGTTCTACCAGACAACATTTGGTGTTGTGGAGATCAGTTGCAACATGGAAACTAAACGAAAGGCTGAACAGGAGCTCATCTCGAGATTGCGGGCTCCACGTTTCTTGTCTCTAACTTTTCCAATGATTCTGCTGCAGCTAAGAATATGGGAATCGGATGTGTCCTCTGCTTGGAGATTGATGACGTTGAGGCTGCCCTCGCCAAGGCTATGAGTGCTGGAGTTGTTGTTGCGGGTAAGCTGGCTGAAGGTGACGGCGCGTGTTGTAGTGGGCGACTGGGCGCGTGGGAAAGGTCAAGGATCCTTGTGTTTCACATGGCTCATTTGCTCTCCGGTCAAAAAGTGTGCTGACGTGGAACCTTGAGAGTAGCCTGATCTGATCTTTATATATTGATCTACGACCACATAACTCTCTTTTCCCATTCATCTTTAATGCTTTGGGTTAGGCGATGTATAGTTATAGGCTTGATGATGTTGGTCAATGTTGATCAATGTTGATCATGATGAAGATTTTTTTGATTAATTTTAAAGAAATCGACTAGACTTAAAAAAAAGTTGAATGGGTGATGATGGGATTGGTAAGAGTTGCTATTTCTTTAAATTTTTTTTTATTTTTTTAAGATTTTAAGGAAATATTAATAATTTAAAGAGGATAAAATAATTATTTTAGTTACTTGGGATATTGTAAATATCCAAAATTAGTAAGGATTGTGATTTTTGCGCCAAGAATCTTACTGTCACTGCGATAATATTATCTTTTAAAGTCAATTATCAGTTAAGAGATAATTTAACTGATGACAGTGAGTATTTTATAAATAAAATGATTTTAGCCATTTGCTTGCAACAATCTCAAATCTTAAGAGAGACTTTTAAAAATTACTGACACGGTTTAAAAGTGTATTATTTTTAAGTATAAGAATATTTAGTTATAATATAATCCGGTGAGATCAAGATCGAACCACAGAGAGTTTTAAATCTAGTAAAATTAAAAAAATTAATTGTAGGGAAAAGAAATTATTTGAAATCAATTTAAAAATAAGCTAAGGTTTAGGATTCACTCGTTGTATTTAAACTATAATTTTAATACTCTCTCATTTATATTTTGCCTCACTTTTACCAATTAATTATTATATCATTTAATTCTATGTGTATAGATAAATATAGAATAAAGTACCTAGTGTGCCACACTATATTAATGTGGCGACATTATATCAAAATACCATAAAATCCAGTTAGATTTATAAATTAACATGATATAAAAATAATTAGAAAAGAATTAAATAAACTTAAAAACTCATTTGAAAAAATAATAATAATTAATAGTTTGAAACATTGAGCTTCACCCTTCACCTCAACTTAATAAAATTAATTACTCATATTGAAAGAAAACACAATATTCTTTTTATTTGATAAGCTTTTTAAAATATATTACAAAGAAAATTGATACAAATAGAAACAAGAAAAGAAAAGAAAAGAAACAAAGAAAGAAAGAAATTCTTCAACTGCACTCTAATCTTCATTCTTTTGATTCTTGTTTAATTTATTATTATATTATTAATTTATTTTTTATAATTTAAATAAATATTGAGAAGTGTGATGGTCAGGACGCGTGATGGCCTCCTGGCCATCACAGGCAACCAATGTTTTGGTTGACTTTTGCTCTTTTGTCTTTTTGTTCTTTTTTTTTTATTTTTTTTGTTTTTATTTTTTATTTTTTAATTATTAGATCTCCTCAATTGTGTTTCAGTAGTTCTTCTTTGTTCCCGCTTTCAATTTCAATTCCATCTTTATTCTTAAAAAATATTTACAAGATAAAAATTAACAAATTATGAATTAATTTAACATAAAATATATTTGGGGAGTATTAAAATAATTTAGAAATAATGAATGCATTAATCAATACAATGAGTAAAAAACTAATAATTTTATCTTTATTAAATGTACATTTTTTAGTGTCAATCACACCCCCCAACCAGTTTATTACTTGGCCTAGCAATTTAAGCGATAAAAATTTAGAGAAATTTCAAAACCAAATTGAAAATTTTTTTTTTTTGAAAAATTGTGTTTACTTCCTTCATCATATTGATGACAATAATCAAATAAAAGTATAAGTATTATCTTCAGCCTAAAGAAAATCACACTCGCTCAAAATAGTTTAATAAAATCTTGTAAAATGATCAATCATCAGAGCGACATTAATCAAGAGACTTTTAAGAATAATACATCAAATCCCAAAATCTCACGATTAAGAGTGACTCTCTCAAAAGAAGATATACCCCAAATTAATTTGTCACTCTAAAAAAAATGTTAAATTTGAGAGAATAATAAAATAATATCACACACTCTCACCAAGATGAAAAAATAATGCCCACATTTTAGAAATAAAATGATATCAAATCTAATGAATTACTAGCAAAATTTAATTTTATTTTTATTGATCACCACATCTTTTAGTCCATATTACCAGCTTTTACTTCAGACTATAGTTCTCAAAAATTGAGAAGGACTTTTATTAGGACGTAATGTAGGCTAAGGTTATGGCTAACAAAAAAAAAAGAGTAATAGAGAAAATAAAAATATATGTTTGAAAAATAGGGGACTTTTTGGAGATTATAAGGTGTTTTTTTTTTCTTGGATTTTTTTCTTTTTTATTAATTGATATATACATATCATCTTTCTTTTTTTTTTCTTTTTTTATAGCACCATTATTAGGAATACATAATCATCCTTATTTTTAAACATAATTGGGTGATGAAAAACATAAACATAAGGTGATACTCCTCATTGGAGTAAGAAAATATAATAGGTTACCAATGAAAAGGTTTTTTTTTTTTTTTCAAAAGCTCAAAGGGGTTAACTATGGATTCTTTATAATAGGGTTGGCTAGAAAGGCTCAAACAGATCAAAGATGGCCTTCTGTCATCTTTTAGGGTTCTATATAATATTTCATATCCACTAGTTCAATGGACTTTTAGATGCGGTTGCAAAAACTTTTTTTTTTTATAAATATTAAGATCTTGTACAATAAATTGTGAAGCTGTATAGGCAAATAAGGTTACTCTCCAAGGATAATAGGCTCAAAAACTCGCTTGGTCTTTTCATAACATGTACATTCCCCAAAATAGCTCAATAAATTTCACTCATCCAATTTCTCAATTTGCGTTTCAACATGCAAAATATAGTGTAACATAACTCAAAGGCCAAAGATAATACAAATATCAAAATTTGAAAATCGTCATGTTATCCAATGTTAAAAGATCACATAGAAAAAGAAAACTTTTTTTTAAAGAAACAATAAAAGAAATTTGGACTGATTACAGAAACTTAAGAGAGATGATTAAGAGAAAAAGAGAAAAAGACCGAAAACAAAAGGTTAGAAACATTTTTTTCATTTTTCATTTTTTAATTTTTTTGAAAGAAAACACAAAAACTAAGAAAATGCGTTTATAGAGATACTACATTCTATATTCTGTCATCTTCGACTCAAATTTTTATCCAAAGTTAGTATTTACAACAAAAATTAGTAAAAACATCACTAGGACTGAGACATTCCACAATTATCAACTATTCCATCCCCCCAACCTAAAGGAGACATTGTCCTCAATGTCTAAAGAAATGTATAGAGTTTAGAAGATATCATCCGGCCACTGCTGGAAATATTTACAGACAGAGAGTTAAATCTAATTTACACTTTTTACGAGAGTTATTGCCATCATCATCAGTTGTCCAATCTAACGCCAAAGTCATGGGATCTGGCTCTAGTTTGCAAGCTTGCAAAAGATCAAGTAATTCATTAGCAGTAGAAGCACAAATGAAGAGTTTTTTTTGTTAAAGATGGAATAAAATAATTCTTTATTGCATGATTAAGAAATGTTATTAAGCCATCATAAAATTTATTAACATTTAACAAATCGATGGGTTTTTGATGCATATTCAAATGGGCCCAAGAAGCAAATGTAATTAGCGCCTCCAAAGTTGCAAGGTCTCCTGACAAGAAAATAAAAGCGTCAACATGATTCAACATTTAAGATATTCTTTCTTGCATACCTGAGACAACTAACTCTTCTTCAGTTGGTGGGTCTGATAGACATCCTAAAGGTTTTAAGGCTTTTGGAATGATGTCTAGCACTTGGCTTCCTCGAACGAAAGCAGCTTCAGAGACAAGCTTTGATAACCATCGGTCACCTCCTCTATATACAAGATGTAATTTTCTCTTTGCTATAGAGCGACCAAGATCTGCGGCTGCCTGAACGAACTCCTTATACTTTCCATAACGAAATCCAGAAAGCACACATATGTTTTTAAGTTGATTGCTTGAAGTTGCTGCCATTAGAACAATTCTGAAAAGAAACAATTTGTGAGTGCTTGAAAAGAAGTTCCTATTTAAGGATCTTGGAGACGGACATAATGATATACATCTGTAAATGGGGTAGTGTGTTTGTCAAATGACGCGTGAAGCTTTTAGCTTAATAATTCAAAGGCAAACAGTGAAAAGAAAAAGCAAACTGTGATTAGATAAAATAAAGAAAAAAAACACATAATAATAATAATAATGCAAAAGATAAAATAACAGTAAAATAAAAGGATATTTACTGGTAGTTATGATTGTGGCTCACATCTTCCTCTGGTTTTACGTCCAGTAACGACTTGAACGCCCTCTATAGGTCGAGGATAGGCTTTCCATCTAGTTTTTTTATAAACTGGCAAACAAAGTCTTTTAGAGTCAGATTCCTAAGACTAAACTGTGCACTTTCCTTTTGGAACAGCTTCCACAATTTTTGAATTTCATGTTGAACATAGCCGCTCGGACGCGTCTCAAGAGATCGTAAGATATCATCCAACGATTATTTACTCATGCCATCCTTAACGAATTTGATTTTATCTTCACGATTTACAGAAACCATTCCTAAAGCTTTACAACGTGGATTTTTGCAAGCAAGTCTTACACAGTGCGAACATTTAGAGCCAAGTCGCTTTGCTCTTCTTTTCTTAGCAAATGTACTTTTATCAAAACCAGGCATGTAGGAAATGAATGGATCAGAAAACTCACCTGCCAATTGGACCTTTGCTTCAATTAACCAGCGAATGTCAGCAGGAATCCCATTGATCATTAACAAATGCAGTCGTTCACAATGAGCTTTGTAAATCTTCTTAAGAGCAATTTGAGGGAGAGAACAAAAATGTTGATGCAAATTTTGTTGTATTTCTTCCATGCTTAACATTGAGGTTTCAGTTATTGTGGGAAACTGAGAATACCGACTTAAACAGTCACGGAGTACCGTTATCCGCCATTTATATGGGAGAGTGAATCAAAACAAAACGAATCAAATCTGCAAAATCAAATGAAAAGTGAAAAAGAAAAACAAAAACACACAAGGAATATAACTCACCTTCGTCCTTTTATTGAATCCAGTTCCAATTGCAGATTATAAATACCATCCTCTATTTCCTTTAGTTGTCCTTCTAGATCTTTCACGTGAGATATTAACGCTGGTGATTGCAGATCCCAAATGGAATGTAATTTACAAAATCGGAGTAATTTCCTTAGGTGAAATTTTACATGAAAAAGTGTTTTAAGATGATCGAAAAGGAAATTTTTCATGGAAGTACTCATGACAAGTATAAAAATTTGGTGAGCTAAATCACAATTGTCAAACAACACACAATTAAAACAATGCAATGCACTCCATTCAAGACATAGGGAAAAGGAAAAAGAAAAAAATCAAATAATTCAAACGATAAAGTAACAGTAAATCAAATTCACAAAACGTTAAAATGAAAAGGCTTAATCAAAATTTTGGTGGGTCACTCAAATGGATTTCAGTATCTACTTCATGTGGTTGGTATTCCAGATATGGTTTCAATCTTTGGCCACTAACTTTAAATGTGACACCATCCATTGGATTCTCAATCTCTACGGCTCCATATGGATAGACATATTTTACAACAAATGAACCATTCCACTTTGAGTTTAACTTCCCTAGAAGTAAATGAAGACAAGAATTATAAAGCAACACTTTTTGACCAACTTCAAATGTTTTCCGAAAAATTCTTTTGTCATGAAAAAAATTGGTTCTTGCCTTAATAATTCTGGAATTCTCATATGCATCATTCCTTAATTCCTCAAGTTCATTTATTTGCAATTTACGCACATTGCTAGCATCATTGGTAGTGTCATTAAGGTGCACCAAATTTAAAACCTTACCACTAATATAAATAATTAGTACAGAGCGAGTAAGGATCGATCTCACAGAGACTATGCTAGTTATATTTATTTATCAACTCTAAAGCAAGATTTAAAATAAAATAATAGTAGTAATAATAGAAATTAATCTAACTAAAGAAAATGTCAATTATAAATAAAAAATGGGGTTTATGAATTTTTAACTAAATAGTAAGAAATAAAGAAATTAAAACTACGAACAAGAATTTAATAAAAACT
>MKYO02026416.1:0-77086 GCA_002013955.2 Citrus medica
TTTGGTATTGTTAACATTAAATTATATGAATTTTCACATTTATATAGCTTATATCACTTCTACATCCTCTTAAATAGCATGGTAATCATTTTTTTTACCATTATTAAAGAAATTTTAATACTAATAAAGCTTTTATTCCCTCCCTATGGTGCTTGATTTTGTGTATAATTGGTTAGTCTTATATTATGTTACTTTTTAACTGTAGATGGGTACAGATGATGATGAACCAACGATTGTATTCATAAAATTCATGGGAGTAACACACAATATGGGAATAATTGATCCAGAAAAAATGAGCACCATTGTTCTTGTCAATAGAGTTATATAGATGGTATTTCAAAGGAAGTTAAAACTCTGATGAGAGATTCAAGCTTACTCTAACACAGTCATGGGACAATGACTGCACTGATATACATGGTCATGATGATCTTTTTTTTCAATGTGGTCCCTGCACAACCATTATGGCTTGCATCAAATTCATCTTCACATGGAGATTATGTCAATGCCAACTAACTCATCAACTAGAAAGTCACTTTTCTAACAGCTGCTTTCTAATTCCATAACAGAAAATATTGCACCAAAAAACTCCACAACTGTTAACCTCAATGTCCCTGTTAATGAAACCTAAACCAGTGATATCATGTTGAAACTTGTACCACCTCACCCATTATATACCCACAACAATGTTGTCCTACTAAAAACCCCCCAACCTGCAGCCCTACCTTAAAGAACATGAAAATCATTAAACTCAATTTATGGCCACTGCCACTCTTTGCTAGGAAGATAGCAGTAAGTCTGATCGGCCAAGTCATATTCAATCCAATGCATCCCTATATGAAGACTTTGTAAACACCTTCGAAAGATCAACAACATCCCACAAAAGGTGTACCCCTTGTAATAGCAATGTCACACAGCAAGTGCATATTGAAGAGGGTGATGATGAAGATTCTAGTTTGAGGCTCCATACCCCTTCTGATCAACAGCAGTTGACCTTCAATTTATCTGAATCATTGTCTCATCTTCTCTTTGATAGAATTTCAGTGCATCAAAGACAAGAATAAGGGGTCATTGACCAAGCACCCATTTCAGAATCATAACCACCATCACTACCAAACACTCAAAACCATGAATCCCAAGTATTGCAAGCTTCAATTCCAATCTCAACCAGCCACAAAATCAGAATTTCCAACGCACAAACCAATCTAGTGCTAAAGGTGATGAACAATTTTGTAGTTACGACTCCGACGGCAGTATGTACAATATGTTTAACAATGATGATGAGTTTGAGCAAAATATGGAGCAACCTCAGTTAAATGTACAAGTTACTTATCCAAATATTGGTGAATATGATGATGTTGTTGTTGATTATTTGTTATCAGACTATGAGAGCGATGACAATGAATTTAGTCCATGTTCTTATAAAGATTGTGATAAAGTAATGGAGGTAATGAATGTTGAAATGAAGGCCAACATGTATATTCCCAGTGATGAGACTGTTAAGTTCTTTGTTGGACAGTACTTCAATAACTTCAATGAATTTGCAGTTGCGTTAAGGAAGTTTGCAGTTCATGAAAGGTTTAAGACAAGGAAATACAAGTTTGAGATGACTACAATTTATGTAGGTTGTGAGGGATATGGCTGTCCTTGGTATTTACATGCACGTAGAATTGTAATTCAAGAGACTTTCATGGTGAAGCAATATCATAATGTCTATACTTGCACAAGGTTGTGGAAAAATCCAGAATGCACTGCTAAGTTCATAGCCTCCAAATTTTATGATATAATTCTTTCATAGCCTGAAACATAAGTTATTTTTATTATGAGTGGGCTTAACAGGATGTATGGAGTTAGGGTTAACAAGGAAAATTTGTATCGAGCCAAGAAAATTGCTCTTGAAAGTGGTGGGGCAGACTTTGAGTCAAGCTATAGGCTTATTAGATCATATGCACAGATTATCCTTAACAAGATGCCAGATGCTTTGGCCATAGTGCATGTAATCAGATCGTATAGTAATCAAATTTGATCGATGCATTATCTCATTTCCAACACTTAGAGAAGGCTTCAAAGAGGGTTGTAGGCATTTCATTGGCATTGATGGATGCCATTTAAAAGGTCCATACATGGGTATTCTTCTATCAGCTGTTGCTTCGGATGCAAATACTAGTATTTATCCTACGACTGTTTTAGGACATTTAAAAGAGCATATGAAAGATTCAAGGCAACTTACCTTTATGTGTGATAGGCAAAAAAGAATTCAAATTGAAGACGAATATAGTTATGTGACACGCAATTGTTGCCGATATTGGGCGGAGCTGAAACCCTAGGATTTAAGCATATATCATTATCTCAGTCAAGAGTGGAAAGATGGGTGTTTGATCTGGTAATGAGGTGTTCAACCATACGCAACAGGTAACTCCTAATAGGAAATTATTGATTTTGTTTGAAAGATTTAATGTTGGTAATTAGCTTAGGAGAGCGGGTTATGTTTGTGTGTTAGAATCAGGGGAGGGGACAATGATAACAAGGAATAATTGTTTTTTTTTAGAAGAAATTAAAATTCATTCCACAAAAGAGTTTAACAAATTCATGACTTCTGAGGGGTACGAACCTACCCAGACAACAGTTATACTTTTCTCTAGAGCTAACATTGCTAGAGAATGAGCAATGGCATTACAAGATCTTGGCGTGTGCAGTGTTTTCCATGAACAAAATTCCTTCAATCTATTCTGAACTTCCGAAATCAGCCACTGGATCTCTGTTCTGCTACTCTTCCTGTTGTTAACATAATCTACAGCTTCAAGAGAGTCCGACTCAATGATTATGTTTGCCAGCCCTGCATCATAAGCTACTTTCAGTCCCCAGTTCATTGCCTCTACTTCTGCAAAGGTAACACCACTGTGCAGCTTTGTACTCTTGATTGCAGCAGCCGCAAATTGCTTGAAGTATCCCGTATAACGATTCCCAGCCCAACTAAATGATCCTCCAGATTGACAGCTGCATCCACGTTAATCTTACACCAATTTGGAGGGGGGGGGGACTTTAGCATACACGATTCTCCATTGTACCTCCAATGTTGGCCATTTTCCCAGTACTTTGGATCCTTCTAAAAGACTCCACAACTGCCTCAGCCTTAACTGCTGCTATGCCAGGGTCCTCCCTCTTCCCTTTGAACAAGCTTTGATTTCGAACACCCCAAATTACCCAGAGAAGAGCAACCACCAACTCTGTATCTGATTTCCCCACTCTTTTCACCAGCCCATGCAATATGCCCAGAATGTCATGGCCACCAATATTTTTAAGCTCAACATCAAACTTGGTAGTTTTCCAGATTTTGCGAGCAGATTTACACTCCACCAACGCATGACCAACAGTTTCCATGCTGATTCCACAAATTTGGCATTCGGGTTGTGGCACTATTTTCCTCCTCCATAAGTTCTCAGCTGTTGGAAGTATGTTTTTTGCTGCTCTCCATATGAAGATCTTAATTTTCTCTGGTAAGGACATGGACCAAATAATCGACCATTGGTTGGCTGGCTGCTCTGAACAGGACGGGGTATCCGGGAAATTCATCCTCAAGGCCACTTGGTATCCGCTTTTAATAGTGTAAATTCCTTTCTTATCATAGTGCCAAAGAATTTGATCGGCCATTGGTGTGCTGGGGATAGGAATTCTTAAGATTATGTCAGCATCCTCTTTCAAAAAATGTTGGTAGATCATATCCTCATTCCATTGGTTATCCTCCTTGATCAACTCAGCTACCCGTGTGTCACTTCGTAAAGATGGAGGGGAAACTGGTTTAAAGGATGTGGGCTTTGGAATCCAGTTACCTTTATAAATTTGAACTTGCTGACCATTCCCGATCCTCCATCTAATCCCCTTATGAATCACTTGTCTCCCCCACAGTATGCTTCTCCAAATGAATGAGGGCTTGGAGCCCAATTTTGCGATAAGGAACTGGTTATCCTTAAAATATCTCGCTTGTAGGACTCTTGCTACCAAGGACTCTGGGAACTGAATAATTCTCCAATTTTGCTTAGCTACCAATGCCTAATTAAAGCTTGCAAAGTCTCGAAATCCTAGCCATCCCCTCCATTTATCTTGGCTTAGCCTCTCCCATTTTGCCCAGTGAATGCCCTTTTTCTCCATGTTGCTGCTCCACCAAAACCTTGCGATTGCTCGCTGAATATCAGTGCAAATGCTCATGGGGATTTTGAATACACTCATCGCATATGCTGGAACCGCCTGAGCTACTGCCTTTATCAATATCTCATTCCCTCCACATGAAAAGAACTTGTGCTGCCAACCCGTAATCTTGCTAGACACTCTCAGCTTAATGTCATTGAAGAATCTCCATTTTTTCCTCCCAACCATGGATGGAAGCCCCAAATATTTTTCATGTCTAGAGACTACATTCAGTTGGAAGATGTTCTTAATTGCCGTAATGACCCCATTGGTTATGTTGCCGCTAAAAAACATGGAGGATTTGTCGTAGTTAAAAAACTGACCTGAGGCAGTGGCATAACACTCAAAGATTCTTTTCAGGTGCAAACAATCATGTTCTGAGGCTCTTGTGAAGATAAGGCTGTCGTCGGCAAACAAAAGGTGAGATATGGTGATATCTTTGCTAAACTTTAGCCCATAAATGACTCTTTTTTCTTCGGCCTTTTGCAACATGTTCGAGAATGCCTCTGCACACATGAGAAATAAATAAGGGGAAAGAGGGCAGCTCTGCCTTAGCCCTCTCTGCGGGTAAATTATGCCTCTAGCTGTCCCATTGATAATAACAGAAAATGAAGATGTGGTAATGCATCTCATGATCAAGTCAACCCAAGGTTCCGCAAAGCCTAGCTCGAGCATTACTTGCTTTAAAAACAACCATTTCACCCTATCGTAAGCCTTGCTATTGTCTAGTTTCAGAGCTACAAGGCTATTTTTCCTCCCTTTACTGTGCCTAATCTTATGGAGGCATTCATATCCTATAATAATGTTGTCAGTTATGAGTCTATCCGGTATGAAGGCACTCTGAGATGGAGAGATCACTTTGTGGAGGTGTTGTTTCAGCCTATTTGCAATTGACTTTGTAATGATTCTGTAAATTACATTACATAGACTTATAGGTCTAAACTCAGACACTTTCCTAGGCTTATTAGTCTTTGGAACCAAAGCAATGTAAGTGTGGTTGAGAGGTGTGATAGTACCTCGTTCATTCAGGATATGGAGACATGTGTTGACCACACCCGTATTAACTGTGTTCCAGTGTTTCTGGTAGAAGGCCGCTGGCAGTCCATCGGGCCCTGGAGCTTTGGTAGGGCACATCTGAGACAATGCCTCCACAATCTCCTCTTTCGTAAATGGCTGCAACAGTTACTCATTCATCTCATCAATGACTCTTGGCTTTAAATCTTCTAGGGCTGCATCCACCTGCTTTTGGTCTGGTCTGGAGGTGGTGAACAGGTTAGCAAAGTAGCCACAAAATTCTCGTTCCACCTCTTCCTCTTTCTGCATCCAGTTACCTTGACTGCCCTCTATACCCCAAATTTTATTTTTCCTTCTTCGAGATGAGGCTTTGGCATGGAAATACTTAGTGTTTTTATCACCCTCCTTCAGCCAATCTGCCCGAGACCTCTACTTCCAATAAATTTCTTCATCAAGCAAGATGTTCTAGATCTGATTTTTAACTCTTTTAATTTCCTTCCCGTCTCTATATTGCACACCATTGTGTCTCAGCTCCTTCAGTTTATCTATCAGCTTCTCTAACTTCTGCTGCCTACCTTTAAATACCTCATTACTCCAGTGTTTGAGCTGAGCCATCGAAGACTTTGTTGTTTGTTTAAAGAGCCAAACCGGGTCAGTACATCTCCAGTTGCCATGCCTCCTCCATTCCTTATCAACAATGTCCTTACAGCCCTCATAACTGCTCCATGCATCCTCATAATGAATTCTTGAGGTCCTTTTTTGCGTATAACTTAACCCATTACCTTTAGCTTGCACCTCCATGATGATAGGACAGTGGTCTGAGGTCCACGTCTCTAGATTAACAGCTACACAGTCCACATACATTTCTCTCCATTTCTTATTACACAAAAACCGGTCCAACCTCTCCTCAACAAAATGCTGGCCGAATCTACCATTACTCTACGTGAGGGGGTAGCCTTTACAGCCCAAATCAATCAAATTGCAACCACATAAAGCTTCTCTAAACTCACTAATCATGTTAACCTTTCTATCATTTCCTCCTAGCTTTTCATTCGGGTGCAAAATCTCATTAAAATCCCCAAAGCATAACTAGGGAATATCAAACAAACCTGCTAACCTTTTCAGCAATATCCAAGTGTGATGTTTCTGTGCCATCTCAGGATGTCCGTATATGCCAGTGCATCTCATCCAGCTACCATCCTCTCTCTGCACCCGGGCATCAATATGATGATTGCTATACGAGGTGACATGCACATTTGCCTCATTATACCATAGCATAGCCAAACCCCCTCCCTTACCGTTTCTATTCACTGCCAAACAGTTATCAATCTTTAGCTTCCTACTTGTTTCATACATTTGCTTCGCCATTAATTTCGTTTCACAAACAAACAGAATTAACGGCCTTTGTTGTTGGAGAATTTTTTGAAGGGCTAGAAACATCCGGGCATTCCCCAAGCCCCGAACGTTCCAGCTGAGGATTTTCATGGCTGTCGGCGGGGCTGGCCACCAGCCTCCGCCACTGCATCTGTAGTTTTTGGGGTTGCCATTTCTAACCCCTCTACTGACATCGTTTCCCATGCTAGTTTGAGCATTACTGAAGGTGAACTCTTTTGCTTTTGCTTCGGCATTGGCTTAGTCGGGCTAGCCATTATAAGTTTTTTCTAGTTTGGGCTTAGTCCATATTGTTCATGACATGGTCTCTTCTTTAAGTATGTCTCCAACTTCACTGCACTTTTCTCGCATTTAATCCGAGCCTGGCGTTTCCAATTTTTCCCCTTGGGCTTTAGACATACTAGCTCTGGCCCATTTTCCATCCCTTCCTCTTCTTCACCTCCATTCTGGGCCTCATATTCTTTTTCCAACCTCCCAATAACCAAGCTCCTTCCCCGGGTTAAATTTTCATTTTCCCTCCATTTTTTGCTGCTTTTCCCGCTTTGTTGGTCAGAGCTTTGACATGTATCTCATTACTAGCTCTCATAGCTGTCATAGCTGACTTGTTGCAGTCCATTTGTAGGTTTCTCGATTCCTGCATGACAGGCATTAATTGATCTTCCCCCATCTCCTTAGCAATGCCTTCTTGGCTGACTGCCACGTGTATGTCCTCTTGGTTGGGACTTGGTTCGCTTGTGGTTTCATTGGCCTTGTTCCATTGAGAGGGCTTTTGATGTTGAAGGTGGGAATTTCTCCTTTGCTCCTGGTACCCTGTCTTTGTTGGGTGATTGGCCGGTTTGCTACTACCATGTTGCCCTCTTTCATGACTTCTGTTAACTCTAGATGTTCCATATAACTGGACTGCCTGCATCCACACCCCATAAGCAAGTTCATCCTTCGTTTGCCCTTCGTATTGATCACATTCCTTATATGGGTGTCCTACCCGGCCACAACAGAAACAAAATTCTGGTAGCCTCTCATATACCACTGGAATCAGAATTTCTTCTCCCCCTGCATGCTCTAGATATATTATCTTTGTTAGAGGCTGCGTAATATCAATGGAGATCCTTACTCTGGCATATCGGCCAATGCATTCCCCTTCTTCATCAGCATCAACTTCTTCAACCTTCCCAATGGTTTCCCCCAGCATTTTAACAGTTTCTTGCTCCATACATCCAACTGGTACATTGTGTAATTGCACCCAAAAAACTGACTGTGTGAATGATTGCTTTGCTATTTCTCCTATGTCGCTCGGTTCTTTTAGAACAATCAACGCACGCTCAAAGTGCCATGGACCTCCAGAAAGAACTCTTTTCTTGTCTGCTTCCGAGGCAAACTTGAACATAAACATCTTGCCTCCTAAGCTTTCCACCTTGAACCCCTCCGCTGTCTTCCAAACTTGCTGCAACGCTGACTTAATACCCTCCTTACTGACTCCTCTTGGATGCAGTACTTTCCCCAACAGGCATCCGGACACTAACTTCCTCCCTTTGCCTTGCATAACATCGCCTATGGCAACTCTACTCTTCTCACCTTCTCCTAAGTTGATTGCTTTGCATTTTCGAATCAGTTCCTCTATTTCCATGAGGCCCTGATTTGATTACTACTCTATTGTCCTAACTCACCACCCTCTCTGTTACAAGTAATAACACTTTAACTCACACAAATAATTCCGCCTTCAAAGGGAACTCCTTGCTTGTAGGCGACTTTATTGCCCTAGGGGCGACTATCCTTTCATTCGGAGGTCTCTTTGAGAGAGAGACCTTTTCAAAGAGAGACTTAACAAATCGTCATTTGCTCTAAAAAGTTTTTCTAAACAAACGGAATTGCTTCTTTGAACTTCGTTTAAAATTAAAGCTTTAAGGAATAATTGTTTAATTTCATTATAACAAGCACAGTAAGAAAGAATAGTTGTTTAATTTCAGTGTAACAAGCACAAGATTGAAGGAGCAAGAGGGAATTAATTTCTTAGAGAAGAAAATGAAGAACATACTGAGTTTAATCTTCAATAAACCGTGCAGGTAGATATTGCTCTCTTTTTGTATGGATAATTTGGTAATATGGCTAATTCGTAAGGTAATTTACCAGTACGGCATGTTAATATATTGTTGATTTATTGTATGTTGTTCTGGTGATCAATTCTGTACTGAGATATTGGGGTTACAAATTTGAATTTAATTCTGCTACTGGATTGCACCTGGTAGATGTAAACGTGAATTGCTTGGTTAAAAAAGCAACCATATTTATTGTACCTGGGGACGAACCCTCATCAAATACTATTGAGTGTTGGGGAAAAACGGCAGAATCTGTTGATCAAAACAATTAAACTTCCTTTCATATCCTTGTGGGCTATGAGTCATTGTTCATGATTGTCATCATATTTGTTTACTATAGATGAGTTTGCAATTTATGTGTTAAAACCAAAGGATGTGATTGGCAACAACAACTTCTTGTTTTAAAAAAATTGCAGGAATGGAGGTCAGAGCAGACCGCAAGTGAAAATATAGCTATATAAAGAGATGCAATTGAGGCATTGAAGGCAATCGGATCAGTAGAATCTGATAGTCATTACGGATTTGCAGGCTATTTGTAAGTATTTGAAGTCTATGAATAAATACTATTGGAACATGAGGAGGCAATTAGAGTTATAGAAGTTGACTTGAGTTAATTTTTAGTGGTGAAACCATACGCCAAATGAAGACAGCAAACGGAACTGCAAGCATTACAAAAGAAGTGCGTTAAATTGGAATAAAGTTTGATATACTGCAATAGGAGTGATATGGCAATACGGTTTATTAGTTTTTCAAATTTTATGATTATATGACAGCGAAATAAAATTGATATGATGAAAAAATGTGTGGTGTCAAAACCACGTGTGAATTTGTTTTTGGTGCAATTCAGTTTACATGACAGTTACCTATAAATTTTGTACTACATAATGCTTATGTGTTTTGTACTTGGAGATCGAGGTTGATTATTCCTATGAAAAGTTTAATTTTGATCGAGTAACCTTGTTTTATATTTATATTATTTTTTAGAGATGTTTTAATTTAATCAATTTTGTAATGATTTTGTGGAACATAACAACACCGTTGAGAAAGAAAGAACATGCACAACCCCATTAAACTAAAAGAAAAAAAATCGACATAAAATGGCTATTTGTTCATAGCAAGTATTTAAAGCATAAATTGACATAAAAACTATTTGTTCAACCTTAATCAATTAAAATGGCTAAATATTAAAATTAATCTTGCCAAATTCTGATGGTAATGATACTCTTATGTGCACTTTGATTTGTCCAAGCATCCACATCAAAGAAGTTCATCCCATAAGCCCATGCGCATGCCTTTGGGTTAAACTTTGCTTTAATTAAAGGATACAAGAAATTCATGTACTTTGCATATCTATGAAATGAACTAAAACAAGTCTCTACCGTCCCATTCATTTTCCCATCCACATCAATCTTCCACAACCCTGTTAGGTCCTTTGTACCACAATATCATCATCCAAGAACAAAATCCTATGATTACAGCTCAGGCAAGTAAAACCTCAAATGATTCAATATCGACAAGTATTTGGCATCCTTAAACTTTATATTAGCACCATCTTCCTTAGCATTCTTTGTGTAGTTCCCGAAGTAAAATCTTTGCAACTAAGCACACTACAGCTGCCTCAACACAGGGACGTGTGACGAATTCAAAATCTTATAATCCTAGACAGCCATTGCATCTATATGTGGCCCATTTTAATCCTTCAATTTAAACATAACCTGCATTGCCCCGTGATTCGTTTTATTCGTTGCAACATGAAACACATGTTTCCAAAAAAAAAAAAAAAAGAGCGTCATGATAAAGTTTCTGATTCTTGAATTAACATATTTAAGTTTAAAATTAATTTTTGGATTAACATATTTAAGTTTCAATAAAATTTATTGAGACATATTGATAATATCTTAATATTAACATGATTTGCATGACATATAAATATTTTTATTAATTATATTTATTTTAATATTTTATTTCTATTAATGTGCTATTTTAGTTACTGTTTTTATTTTAGTATTGTAATTTTTATTTATCATAAAATTTTTAGCTATAATCCAACGATATATTTGTTAAAAAAGGAGTCTGATCATTTATGAATAAAAAAAATTTTATGTGACTATTTAAGTAAACTTCAGAATTATGAGTGGCTTTTTTTCCTAATTTTTTTACATTAAAATTAAGGCGAAAGACAAGGCTTTTAGTTTTAACCAGAATCTGTTTCAGAAAAGTACCAAAATTGTAGCATGAATGATACAAATTAGTTTTTAGCAAATTTTCACCAATTGTTGTAATTTTCACCAATTGAAAGGTTTACTTTCTTTTCAAAAAAAAAAAAGAAAAAAAAGGGACCCATTACCGACTACTCTAGTTACTTCCCTGCGCTATATTTCTCATTCTCAAATCTCAATCGTTGGATATATATATATATATATCTCCAACGGCCACTTAACTAAAGGACAAATAATGGGGTTTGGGGCTTGTTACCCTAATGCAACGTAGTCGTGGCCAATTTATATACACGTATTATATTTCATAAACAATTTCTTGGGAGATGCTCGAACGGCAGTTTCATAGGCTTTTGAATATAAACTAAAGAAGCACATCATTATCTTCGATGATAGTGACTGCCACGTGAAGAATTAATTATGACAAGTGGATGTTCATATCGAATAATTAATTATGCAAGTCAGTCAACACCGAGACTTGCTTTAATCTGGAATACAATCATACAACAGAGCCGAGGATGAGGAGCTAGAAAGTTGCGTGATTTGATCAACTTCTTTACCTTGAGCATATGCTTCATTGGAGAACCAACAAGCTGTAAGTTTTATCTTCTACTTTCCGAATTGATTTACATATCCTGTATGTTTAAAATTGAAAGAAAGCTTGAATGATAATTTTGTATAAACTCTTTAGCTCTAATTAAGATTTGCTTAGGTAGAGGTCGGGGCACACACTCTCTTATCAGCATCTGAAAAAAGTTTCTAACTACATTTCAGGATTTATTAGGTATAATGTTTTCTTTTGGGAAAAAAAAAATTAAGTAAGAAGCTGCCGATCAGTTTTTTACTTTTTAAGAAGAAGATCACTAATAAATTTAATTTCGAAATCAGAAGCATTATCGTGTTAACTTTTTATACTAGTAAATATCTTATTTATTGCAATTAAGATCTATGCACAAAGAATTTATTAGAACAAAATGTCAACGATTAGTAGTAACCTCATTGCTCTTCTTAATTTTTTCTAAGTGATATATGGGTGGGTCTGGCACACTATTTTATTTAATTATTTAATATCAATTTATTTATTTTTCTTTAATTATTTACTTTTATTGATAATTTTTTAAAAAAAATTCTTAAATAAGTTAAGTAATAAACTTAATAGAAGTAATAATAGAAAATATTAAAATTTTAATAAAAAAATACTTTATTTATTGTGATGCAACTTATGTAGTATAATATGACATACCAAACACATTCGAAATTAATTATACAACTTTGAGTCTTTGACACTTGATATATACATTTTCGGTTTTTTTGGTGCCCATAGTTTTGGATGAATTTTGTCGTTTGCATTGTGTTCTTCCCAAGATGTCACGTTTTTATTCAGTTTCAGGAACAAAGACAATGGCTTCCACAAGTATCCAAAATGTCTCTTATGGGAAATATGATGCCTTCTTAAGCTTCAGAGGAGAAGACACTCGTAAAAGCTTCACAGATCACCTGTACGCTGCTTTGAAAAATAAAGGAATTTATGTATTTAAGGATGACAAAGAACTTGAGAAAGAAGGATCAATTTCACCAAATCTCCTTAAAGCAATTGAAGAATCAAAATTTTCGATTATTGTTCTCTCCAAAAACTATGCTTCTTCCACTTGGTGCTTGGATGAACTTGTTAAGATTGTGGAATGCAAAAATAGAGACGATCAAATTTTTCCAATATTCTATGATGTGAAACCAACTGTGGTGAGGAAACAGACAGCAAGTTTTGGAGAAGCTTTTGCTAAACATGAAGAAGCTTTTAAGGATAACGTAGAAAAGTTGCAAAAGTAGAGAGACACATTAAAAGTGGTGACCAATAAATCTGGCTGGGAATTGAAGGATAGGTAATCATTGCTATTATTATTAGTATTAGTATTAGTATTTTGCATGACTAGCAACTACAAAACAGATTTTTGTGTTCATGATTCAACACTGTTTCAATTAAACAACTTCTATTTAATATGTATATATCATATGATGTGTCGTTATTAAAATAGTACTACTATAAATGAATTAATATTTTTGCAAATGAAGAGATATGGACGTTGATACGTTAAATTATTGTATTCTGATTTATATGTTGTGATGCTTTATGCTCTATTAATCTGATTTAAAAATATATATAAATAAAACTTTATTCTTAGATTGACTCTTGAGCTAGATTGCTAAATGCTAATAATAACGTCAGCCGCAACACCAATGATATTCAATACCAGTACATATTTAGCTAATCTAATTAATTTCATGTGTGTTATAAACGATCTTATCAAAAATTGATCCAGCTATAGAAAGAAATAATGTATCAATAATGATTGGGAAAAAAAACAGCAGAAGAAATTAAATAAATTTTGAACCGTCAATTTTTATTGGGTTGGGTTTGAATTTTCTCATTCCAATCGTTTTTTACTTATGTGATAATAACATGTTACTTTGATTATATGACTTCAATTTGACGAAACGAATATTGCATAGTTTGCATTTTATTCATAATATGGAATTGATTTGTTACTACGTTCACCCTAACTTTAATTTAACCACACCATCTTTTCTTGTTGTTTTCAATCTGCAGCAATGAGTCAGAATTTATTGAGGAAATTGTCGATGTGATATCAAATAGAATTCGTACGAAACCAGAGATTCTTAAAGAGCTAGTAGCAATGGATTCACGCTTGGAGAAACTGAGGTGTCTTATAGGTACAGGGTCTAATGATGTTCGTATGATAGGGATATGTGGCATGGGAGGTATAGGAAAGACAACTCTTGCAAGAGTTGTTTATGACTTGATCTCTCACGAGTTTGTTGGGGGTACTTTTCTTGGTAATGTTAGAGAAAAATCTGAAAAAGAAGGCAGTGCAATATCATTACAAAAGCAACTTCTTTCTGATTTACTGAAGCTTACAGATATTAGCATATGGAATGTAGACGATGGTATTAACATAATAGGGAGTAGGCTACGACAGAAAAAGGTTCTTCTTGTAATCGATGATGTGGCTGATATAGAACAACTGTAAAGTTTAGTTAGAAAGCGTGATTGGTTCGGTCTAGGCAGCAGGATCGTAATAACGACGAGAGATAAACAATTGCTGGTGGCACATGAAGTGGATGAAGAGCATATTTATAACCTTGAGGTACTAGGTAATGATGAAGCTCTTCAACTCTTTAGTATGAAAGCTTTTAAAACCCATCAGCCTGTGGAAGAATATGTGGAGCTGTCTGAACATGTTCTGAAGTATGCTGGTGGTCTTCCATTGGCTCTAACAATTTCGGGTTCCTTTCTGAATGGTAGATCTGTGGATCTGTGGAGAAGTACACTAGCAAGACTAAAAAGAGATCCTCCAAATAAGATTACAAGTGTACTTCAAATAAGTTTTGATGGACTACAAGATTTAGAGAAGAAAATATTTCTTGCTGTTGCATGTTTCTTTAAATGGTGGGTTAGAGATCACGTGGCAAAAATTCTAGAGGGATGTGGCTTTTGCCCAGTCATTGGAATAGAAGTTCTTATTGAAAAATCTCTTTTAACTGTTGATGATAACAACAGACTATGGATGCATGATTTGTTACAAGAATTGGGACATCAAATCGTTCAAAGACAATCCCTCGAAGAACCTGGGAAACGCAGCAGAATATGGAGGGAAGAAGAAGTGCGCCATGTGTTGACAGAAAACACAGTAAGTGATTGTTATTGTTGTACGCGGAATGCGGAATCAAACGCACCAAATAATTACATAAAAATAAAGGACACAAGAATTTACGTGGTTCGGTAATTAAACCTACATCTACGGAGGTAAGAAAGAATAATTGTTTATTTAACAATTAATAGAATACAATATTTGAGTAACGAATCTCACTTTCCAGAAACCCAAATATACCCAGTACTCTCACACTCTGCAGGAAAGATAAATTCCCCAGACACACTTCTCTCACTTCTCTCAAAAGCTTAGAAACTTATAAGCTTAATAATTTTGGGATGATCTCAAATGAATGAAATCCTTAGTTATTTATAGGAGAAATGAATTACTATGCAAAGAATAAAATAATTAAAAATATAATTTTTAATTATTTTTATTTTCCAAATCCATCCCCTTTGTCCATTCATTCTTTTCGGCTTGAAAAATCTCTACAATTGTTCGTGTAATCAACAATTTGTTGACTTCAACAAATCATGCTACCAACCTTGAAATTGACAAACTCTTCTTTGACTTTTCAATAGTTATTACACCTTACTATGTCTCTGAGGAACTTTCAGCATCTTGACATTATTGTTTTATTCACCTATCACTTGCTTATAATTTTCAGGGAAATGAAGCAGTGGAAGGAATAATAATCGACGCCTACTTTCCTCAAAATGAGGTGTATTTAAGTGCAGGTGCTAAAGCATTTTCGCAGATGACCAACCTAAGATTGCTCAAAATCGATAATCTGCAACTTCCTGAAGGCCTTGAATACCTCTCTAACAAGTTGCGGTTACTTGATTGGCATCGATATCCTTTGAAATCTTTGCCATCAAATTTCCAATTGGATAAAACTGTTGAATTTAATATGTGTTACAGTCGTATTGAAGAATTATGGAAGGGAATCAAAGTAAGATCAATATTTTTGTTACTATTTTATATTTGACAATTTTATTACTACAGTTGTAAATGAATTAAGAAGTACCTTTTTAATCCTTTTTGTTTTCGACAATATTTAAACATGTTGAAAGTCATGAGACTCAGCCATTCACAGAACCTGATCAAGACACCAGATTTCACAGGGGTCCCAAATTTAGAGGAGTTGATTCTTGAAGGATGTACAAGGTTGCATGAAATTCACCCGTCTTTGCTGCTTCACAGTAAGCTTGTTATATTGAACCTGAAAGATTGTAAAAGTCTTACAACTCTTCCAGGCAAGATTTTTATAAAGTCACTTAAAACTCTTGTTCTTTCTGGTTGCTCGAAACTAATGAAGAAGTTTCCAGAGTTTGCTGGAAGTATGAATGATCTATCAGAACTCTTTTTAGACAGAACAACTATTGAAGAGTTGCCATTATCAATTGAACATCTCACTAGACTTGTTTTGTTGAATTTGAAAGATTGCAAAAATCTCAAGAGTCTTCCAATTACTTTAAGAAGACTACAATGCCTAAGAAATCTTAAGCTCTCTGGTTGCTCGAAGCTTAAGAAGTTTCCGGAGATTTTAGGAAGTATGAAAGATCTGACGGAGCTCTTTTTAGATGGAACTTCCATTACAGAAGTTCCATCTTCTATAGAATTTTTGACCAGACTTCAATTATTGAATTTGAATGATTGCAAAAATCTAGTGAGACTTCCCTACTGTATAAATGGTTTGAGATCTCTTAAAACTCTGAATCTCTCCGGCTGCTCCAAACTTCAAAATGTTCCAGAGACGCTTGGGCAAATAGAAAGTTTGGAAGAACTTGAAATAAGTGGAACAGCTATAAGACGTCCTCCGTCCTCCATTTTTGTTATGAAGAATCTTAAAACACTATCTTTTTCTGGGTGCAATGGACCACCATCATCTGCATCATGGCATTTGCACTTTCCCTTCAATTTGACGGGAAAGAGTTCATATCTTGTAGCTTTGATGTTACCTTCTCTGTCAGGTTTGTGCACTTTAAGCAAATTGGATCTCAGTGACTGTGGTCTAGGGGAAGGAGCAATCCCAAATGATATTGGCAACTTATGCTCATTAAAAGAGTTGTATATGAGCAAAAATAATTTTGTTACGCTGCCAGCAAGCATTAACAGTCTTTTTAATCTTGAACAACTAGAGTTGGAAGATTGCAAAAGGCTTCAATCTATGCCACAGCTTCCTCCTAACCTAATGGAAGTTCGAGTAAATGGTTGTGCTTCGCTAGTGAAATCTAGTGAGACTTCCCTACTGTATAAATGGTTTGAGATCTCTTAAAACTCTGAATCTCTCCGGCTGCTCCAAACTTCAAAATGTTCCAGAGACGCTTGGGCAAATAGAAAGTTTGGAAGAACTTGAAATAAGTGGAACAGCTATAAGACGTCCTCCGTCCTCCATTTTTGTTATGAAGAATCTTAAAACACTATCTTTTTCTGGGTGCAATGGACCACCATCATCTGCATCATGGCATTTGCACTTTCCCTTCAATTTGACGGGAAAGAGTTCAGATCTTGTAGCTTTGATGTTACCTTCTCTGTCAGGTTTGTGCACTTTAAGCAAATTGGATCTCAGTGACTGTGGTCTAGGGGAAGGAGCAATCCCAAATGATATTGGCAACTTATGCTCATTAAAAGAGTTGTATATGAGCAAAAATAATTTTGTTACGCTGCCAGCAAGCATTAACAGTCTTTTTAATCTTGAACAACTAGAGTTGGAAGATTGCAAAAGGCTTCAATCTATGCCACAGCTTCCTCCTAACCTAATGGAAGTTCGAGTAAATGGTTGTGCTTCGCTAGTGGCATTATTAGGTGCATTAAAACTATGCAAGTCCGAATACACATCAATTAATTGTATAGACAGCTTGAAATTGATTGGGAACGACAGTTTGGCATTTTCAATGCTAAGAGAGTACCTTGAGGTCAGTCTCTTACTCTATATCTCCCAGCTAGTCAAAATTATTCTTGAAAAATTAAGCAATGGTACGAATTTGTTCATTAAAAGACCTCAGCATTGTTGTTCCAGGAAGTGAAATTCCAAAGTGGTTCATGTATCAGAATGAGGGTTATTTAATAACAGTCACAAGACCTTCATATTTGTATAATATGAATAAGGTTGTGGGATATGCGATATGCTGTGTTTTTCACGTCCCTAAACATTCTCCTGGCATCAGAAGACATCATTTGTATCCAACACATAACTTGAACTGCTATATGGATGCATCTTGTACCAGTTTTTTAATTCATTTTAGAGAGAAATTCGGTCAGGCTACTCTATTTGTCTCGTGAAAGATGCTATAGTAGTGATTGGCTATTTGAATCTAATCTTATTAAGTTGTCATTTAAATCCCCATCAGGTCCTGGATTGAAGGTGAAGAGGTGTGGTTTTCATCCAGTCTACATGCACGAGGTTGAGGAGTTCGACCAAACAACAAACCGATGGACTCGATATACTTCTTATAATCTGAATGAATTCTATCACGATTTTGTTGGGGCAGAATTAGCCGCAACATCAAAGCGAAGCCTTACTGAATATGTTGGAGCACCTAAAGCCAGTGAAAGTGGCTGCTGTGATGATGCTGAGGAACCACTTCCTAAAAGATTTAGACAACTCGAATGACGATAAAGCCTACTTGTTATTTATTCTCTGAATTTATGTGAAGGTATGCATATCAATTTCAATTTATTTCCTTTGCATATGGTATCTCATTTGCTTTATTTCTATTTTATTTATAGTATTTCATTTGCTTTCTTTCTATTTTATTTATTGTATATTCTCCTGCAATTTATTTTTATGTTAAATTACCAGGAATTGCTCGACTTGGATCAAAAAGTTGGTCGGAATCAGAATATGCCTTGAAAGAATCAAAATTACATTCGTGCTCGATCAAATTGAAGCTTTGAATTTTATGATTTCTCATGAGGTAGAAAATTTAAGAATGGGGAAAAAAATGACGGACTGAAGTTTCTCCTCTGTTTTGTATTCGCACTGTATTTGTTTTTATTGCAGCATTGTCTCTTCTTGAAGCTTTCTCATTTTTTGAATACATAATTGATGAATTGCAGCATTGATACGAGTGAACAATAAAGTAATTAGGTCATTGTAATCTTATTGATTTTTTTTTTCTTTTGACAAGTTTCGAAACAGTATATTATTTATATGCCCTAAATAGAGACTTGTAACTTATGTTATGACTTGTGAAAGATATCCTACTAATCTTGGAGTTTCAGCGACTGATAACTTGGGGAAGTATTTGGGTGTCCCTTTGCTTCATAATCTAATGTCGAAGCAAACATACCAGAATATTATTGATCAGGTTGACAAGAGGCTATTTGGGTGGGATGCTTCTCACTTGTCTTTAGCGGGATGCATTACTTTGGCACAATCAGTCTTACAAGCCATTCCTGTGTACGCAATGCAAACTATTAACTTGCCAAGAAGTATAAAACTGAAGATTGATCAATTATGTCGGCGTTTTATTTGGAGTGGGTAGGCTGAACATCAAAAAATGAGTTTAGTTAGTTCGGATATGGTTTGCACTCCTAATCTAAAGGGGCGTCGGATTTAAAAAGCTAGATATCATGAATCATGCCCTCATTATGAAGAATACTTGGAGTTTGATTAATGAACCCACTAAACTCAGTAATCAAGTACTGCTAACAAAATACGGAGTTCAAATGGATGAGGTTCCTACAAGCTTGCCTACTCGATATGGATCTCCTTTGTGGAAAGCGATGGGAAATGTCTGAGAAAACTCGAGAAAGAATTCGGTGGACCATTGGCGATGGGGAGACGGTTCGATTCTGGTGGGATTGCTGGGTGACAAGTGCAAGGCCTTTAGCAGACTTTGTGACTCAACCAATCTTGAATGATTTACTAAACAAGAGGGTAGTGGATTTTATTGATGTCACTGGTAACTGGAATTGGCCTTTGTTTAGCCACTTAGTGCCTAGTAGTATCCTTTTAAAGATTGTTGCAATTCATCCGCCAACAATTTCTCATGGCAATGACAATTACTTTTGGGGAATTTCATCTAATGGAATGTTTTCTGTGAGATCTACGTATGAGTTTCTTGATGATTCTATGGGCGGTGGATCTCAGATCATCAGGCATTTGGCTTGGAACTGGAAAGGCCCTCATAGCATACGAGTTTTTCTCTTGCTTCTGTTGCATGGTCGATTGAAAACTCGGGAGGAGCTCTATAGGAGCATGTTGCTGTTTCTATTTTTTGTGATAGATGCGGAGGGTCGGTTGAGGATATCCTTCATTCTCTCCGTGATTTTGTTACAGCTAAGAGGGTATGGTCCCAACTTCTGTCGAGTTAGTGTCATCCTAATTTCTTCAGTTGCCCTCTTAAAGAATGGCTCCATATGAATCTGTTGAGAGGTAATAATGTCGTGAGTCAAGAGTATTAGAGAGTGTGCTTTGGAGTGATGATGTGGCGTTTATGGTTTTGGAGAAATGATGTCCTATTTAATCATGGATCGTGGGATAGTAGCTTTATAGTTACAAATATTAAAGCTCGGACGCATGAGATCCTAAGGTGTATCCAGCAACCTATGACGATAAAGCAACATAAAGTGGAGAAAATGATCCATTGGAAAGCTCCTATTTGGCCGAGTGTTACCTTAAACACGGATGGTGACAAGAAGTGGTCCGGTCATGCTGGGGCGGGTGGTTTGATTCGTGACTTCAATGGAAATTGGCTCATGGGTTTTATAGTCAACCTTGGAAAGTGTTAAGTTCTTTCGGCTGAGCTTTGGGGGCTACTGCATGGCTTGAGAATGGCTTGGAAAACGGCTTTAGGCGTATTCAAGTTGGAGTAGATAACAAGAGTGTAGTGGATCTATTGGCACTGTCTTCTGTTCCAGAAAATGAGAATGTCGTTCTTATTAAGGCTATTCGGGAATTATTAGAGCGAGATTGGATCGTTCAACTAGAGCATGTGTATAGAGAGGTAAATTGTGCTGCTGATTTTCTTGCTTCTTGTAGTTTAAATGCTCCTATAGGCTTACATGTTCTTCCTTTTCCTCCTCCTACAATTGTTGGCTTACTTTGTAAGGATGCTTATAGGATTGCACACTCCCGATTAATGTTGCCTTAGCTTGAGTCCTTTTATAATAAAAAAAAAAGAGAGAAAACAAAGAATATAAATTTCTATGAGAACATTTTGTAGGTTTTGGATGACATTATAATTTGTCTCAGTCCTCCAATAGGTCCAAGAATAGCATTCCCGACCCAAAAATGATAGAGATCTGCAAAAAAAAAGACACGAGAAAATTTAAAAGAAGCCCCCTTTTTGTTTTTCACTTCTTCTGTCAAACATAACAAGATGCATGCATGAATCTATGAAATTTAAAAACTCATATATATACAAACTCTCATATATGAACATTCATATGAATATGGATTGAATTAATACAGTTCGTAACAGCCAAATATAGCACAATTTCAACTCCATATTGAGTTGTTAGAGAGAATAGAATGATAAAATTCCTCTATTTTTTGGTTAAAATTAATCAATTTTCCACATGTTTCAAAAATTCATCAAAACCCTTCTGTGTTACAAAATTTTTTATTAACTTTCAACCTTTTTTATTTCTTTTATTTTACTTCTGCAAACAAACTTATGATTACAAAAAAAAATACTCAATTTACCTAAACAAAACTCAGTAACTAATCAATTAAAAAAATCAATCATAACTTTTATTCTTGGGATAAAATAGTAATAAACATGAAAAAAAAAGGACAGTTAATAAAATCTTTTCAATGGCTTGGACTTTTTATGAACTCCGAATTAAACATGGACTTTTTATGAACTCCGAATTAAACATTAAGAGAAAATTTAATTTATCAAAGCAACATGAGAGCTGTGATCAGTTTTTTCGAAAGACTAAAACTACTATACTTAAATAGTTGACGTGCCTTTGGTTGTTTATGTTACTCAATGGTAGAATTGTAAAATAAGCATAATAAAATCATATTTTCTAAAAATAAGAATGTTCTCACTTGTGTTTTTTTTTCTCTCTCTCTTTTAGTGGTTACAATCTATAGTATATTGGACAGATATGTAACGTTATAGCATAGCTCTACTACGAGACTAGTTCAGATATAAACTCCCACTAACAAATTAACGACATTTGAGAATAAATCAAACACTAATTCATTTATTTTAGGAGGAAAAAGAGAAACTCCTGAAGGCTCTAACAGATGCCCTCAATGTTCTTAAGAGCACCGATAATGATGGGCTACAAGCCCAATTACATAAATTATAATTATAGGCTTAGGCATAAATAACTAATAAACTTACTCGGCTACCCTAATCGCCTCCTGAAACTTAGAAAATATTAAGTAGGCTAGTTCGAAACCCTCTTTCTCTAGCTTTGTTCTGAGATCCACAAAATCCCCATGTTTCTGTTGGCTAAGAATAGCATCCAGTCGATTGTTCGGAAGTTTGGGTTCCGAAAAATCCCTCATGATCCCAAATTCATACCCAGTTGTAAAAATAATCACGCTGAAGAAAACACATAGTGATTTGTACCTTGTGGTGGTGCAAGCTTTCTGCAGGACAAGGTGGCTTTAAGTATAGGCGAGCAAAGCGATTGCCTAAGGTCCTATATTTTTTAAGGCCTCATTTTTTTGAGTATTTCTTAATAGTTCTTTAATTAATAAATATATTTTTAAAAAATTATGTATTGTAGAAAACCCTATTAGACATCTTTATAATTAACAGTTATACCATAACTAAGAATTATTTTTTATTTATTTATAGAAAATCAATATTTGGTAACCTTAATGTTCAAAAGATATAATTAATAAAATTGTTTAGTCATTAATTCATTCATTATTAGTTTTTCTAAAAAAACAATTTACATTTTTTAACTTTTAACTTTCCTAAAAAAATTAAAATTTTTTACTTTTAATATTCCTTTTAATTCCTTGTAGTATAAAAATCAATAGATAAATAGATTTCTTGCTCTCTTTTTTTTTAACAAAGAGAATTATTACATTCATTGATTCATTTTAAAAAGAAAAAATTAGTTTCTTAAAATACAAAGTGCATATCTATTATTTGATAATCAATTCATCATCTCAATTTTCTGCTATTCTAAATAGAAAAATATTCTATTTGAAAAAAATATTATTTTTATTTATTTGTTTGTTTATTTTTGTAATAATTTTAAGGGAAGTAAAAAAGATATCTTCTTGCTTATTTTTTTAAGTTTGGTTTTTGAAAATTTTTAAGATTTTTTTTATTACTATTAAAATTCAAGAGTTAAAAGTCGAATAAACTGTTTAGTCTTTTATATTTCTTTGAGTATTGAAATTACAAAATAAAAAAAGACCCTACAAAAAATTTTTGTCTAAGGCCCCACATACTCTAAAGCCGGCCCTGCGTGCAGGATGTTTTGGGAGGCTAAATGGCTGTAAATATAAGGCCGTTTTTATTAGAGCCATGTGTATTCAATTAGAAAAGCTTTTGAAACAAACAGGAGCTGCAGTCTTGCAGAAGATTTCAAGAATAGTCTAATGGATGGAATTCATATGGCGCACTTGGTACTGAGAAAAACACTTGGTACACGGAGCACGAATTATCAACATACAAGAAATTGCCGACAATGAAAGGTTGCTGAACTGGGATTGTATATCCATGTACTTTGTCGACAACAAGAACCAAACATGTTGTATGTATGATCCAGTTGTTTTAATCCATGAGGGTAAATTTCGAATAAGAAGAAGGCAATTGGACGTGCTGGGCCACGTGCTATGCCTTTACCGATCACTGCTAAGCATTTTGATACGGACAAGCTTTGTCTTGCTGATGGTAGCATCACCAGGGCCAAGGCTTGTATCCTCCTCAAACTAAATTTTGAAAAAAAATGGAAGGGTTTCACAGAAGACCTTGAGATTCGACAGGCACCAAGGTTGTAACTTGTGCAACTCCTCTAAACGTATAGGGGTAGGGCGAATCCTTGGTACTTGCGTGGAGACTTCAGTATGGTTTGAAATGGCATCGATATCGATGTGGCGTTGTCATAGTAGTGGTTACTTTGAAGAAGGCTTTCAAAAACAACTTGAAAAGTTGAGATCTGCTATTAAATTGGGCACTTCGGATAATGATATGGCTTAAGAAAGGCCTGATCGAGTTGTTAGTAAGATATATTTTTTTCAGGATTTTAAAGCGGAAATGTTGGGGAAGGAAAATTATTATAATGGCCTGAATATTGAAGAATGTCACGCCCCTCGTGTTTCTATTAGGCATTTCATGGAACGCTTGGAACATCTGCGCTCCGTAGAGGTGGCTTTCCCCCCGGGGGGGGTGGGGGGATTATACCTGGTGGCGTGGTCGTACTACTACATGCCTCACAGGAGCTGGAGAAGCTGGACGACGCAGCCACCTGCCCTGTGAGAAAGTTTACTATTCAGCTTTTTCAGAATGCTTTAAAGATGCCTGTCTAAGCGATTGCTTCCTCAGCTGGATTTGATGGTTTTGCTGTTGTGGAAAAACTGCTGAAGCAAGACAATCCTGACATTGGATTTGATCCAGCTAGAGGTGAAATATGTACATATGATCAAAACTGGAATTGTTGATCCATTGAAATTTGTAATGAGGGAATTATATAATAGCTTGCATCACTTTCCTTCTTATATGAGCATCAATAAGAATCGCAGGCGTTAGGCAATTACGGAACAGAATCCTTTTGTATTTGGGCATCAATGAGAAGAGCATCGGTGAGGATCTCCAGGCATTCAAGGAACAATTTTTCAAAAAAGAGCACTGATTTTGAAAAGAAAAGTTAAACAAGATGGTAGTAAAAAAACAACTGATCCCGTGATGGTTTAAACAATTTATTTACAAAATTATAACTCCGCTCTGGGTTACTGACTATTTTATCGCCATCTTGTCACTCTCTCATCTGTTTGTCATTTTTCTTTAATAAAAACTTTGTGTAAGAAAAATGGACAAAGTCTTATTGGTGTCAACAGTATTAGGTCGCCTACTGATATGGTGGCGAAGGTCAATTATTTTGTGTCACCTAGCAGACATGTAGCAATGTTTTATTATGATAATTTTTTTTTTTGGCAGTATGTTTTTCCACTTCCTTTTCTTCTTTCTCCCAAATATTTGTCTCTAATTTCAATTTCTAAATAAATACTTAACATAACTGCATTTTCATTCGAAATTTCTTTGAGGCATGTCAAAGAAAACACTAAATTGAACAGTAAAAAATTGAATTTTCATTCTTTCTTTTTTCGTTACAGCACGTGAGAGAAAAAAAAATGAAAGATATAGCTATATTAAAAATGGGAATAGTGGAAAATGAAGGGGAAAAATAATTAGGCACAGAAGAAGAGGGAGAACTAAAAGATGTTCACAACCCTATTTACCAATTAGAGTGAGAGAATATGAAAATAGGGTTGGAATACGTTTAATTGAATTGAAATTCCTAGAGGTTCGGTTTGATATAACTTTTTAGATAAAATATATTTAAATAGTGTTTTTACTATTAGAAATTTTATAAGTGGAGCTTTTGCTATAAAATTTTAATTGTTAATTTTTAATGAGAGTTTTTACTAAAAAAATATAAAATTATTTTAATAGATAAGTTTTTAAAAGTATGCCATAAAAAGAATGAAACAAGAATAAAAAATAAATCATAGGTATTTTAAACAATTGAATTTTATAAATAAAAAAAAACCCTCCAACCTACACTCATGGAATCTCAAAATTTGAGATTTTACTATTAAAGATAAAACAGTTTATTTAAGCCCCAAATATTGTACTCAGAAAACAATCAAATAACAGTAAAAAAATTTTAAAAAAACTTATTCCGTGTATCATAAATCATAATGTACTTTATTTATTAATTTATTTGCTTGTTGGCTTGCTATAAACACTTACCGGAGGCGGATTGTAATAAACTTTGTGCAGGCATTGTAATAAATAAAATATAAGACAATAAATAAACTAAAAGGAAGAAGGAGAACTTACCCAACAGGCAAACGAATGAAAGCTCCACTTTTTGGGTTTTGCAACATAAGCCATATAATGCAAGGAAGCTGACATTCCAATACATCGATATAATTTATTATGTGGTAATAATTTATAAGTAGCAAATATGTACACACACAGAGAGTCATCCTCTGGTGTGCGCGTCCTCATTTATTTTCTATGCAGATATGTTTTTAAGCTGTATGGTTTAATAAATTCATTTTTTAATATTATTAAATCGTGTGACTTTATAATTTATTAAAAATTAACTCTATTAAATTACACGGCTTAATAACATATATGCATTTTTAAAAAATGAAGGTATCTATATTTGAGAATTATATATATAAGACTTTGAAAATATAATTAATTTATCACTTTCAAAGTATTATGTTGATGAAACCCTATCAGACCTCCAAAAAATGGTGGTAACATTGCAATAAATCCTATTGTGGCTATTACTAGGGCTTATCCATAAAAATAAGAATGTACAGCATTATAAAAGTATATTGTCAATTTCTTTTTTATTGAAATTAATATATATCATTTATCCCTTATTATTTTTATAATAATCTATTATCCCTGGCATCAATAAAATAACAAAAATCAAGGGGAAATCATTCATTCGATGCATGACATGAAAGAGAAGTTTTAATACATTTGGCTTAGGAAATATGAAACCTAGAAGAAAGTAAAAAAAGGCTTTTAGTTAAATAGCCCAAAACTAAAAAGTTTTTTCATCCGCTTTTCTTCTTCTCACTTATTTTTGGCTAGTTAGAAAAAAAGAAGAAAATAATATTATGTAGTAAATATGTTTTTTAATATTAATTTTGACAAATTAATAAATATATAACTAATTTTTCATCTGACAAGTGTAAAATCAAATCAACTTCACTTTCAAGATACAAAAACTATTGTTGCTAAACACTTTAATATTGTAACATTAAATTACAATTGCTCAATCTCAGTTTTAAAAGGCCTTAATACAGATACTGCTATTGATATTCAACATGGGATGGTTTGTTATGCAGCTATGGTACGAAACCATGCAAGACTGGTTATGGAGGCAAGGTCAATATTGGTGTATACTTTGATGAGCGGAAGCTTTATAATTAGGTTTATAGTTCACTGGGAAGATTGGTTTGTCTCTACTAGTTGTTGAGTCGAATTCATTATGGGTCATTCAACGTGTATTGGGCCATCAAAGTACTCATACTGAGTTGTTTTGGGTTATTGCAGGTATAAAACTTCTTGTTTACTAAGCACGATTTCAAGATTTGTCATGTTTGAAGGAAATGTAACCGACTTCTTGTTTTTGGGTGAAAGAATTTTTGCAACATTTAACTTGTTATCTTTGAACAGTCTTTTCTCGAAATAATGAGGATTTTATTTTTAAAAAAAAATTTACGTTGATAAAGTACTATTATCGTTTATATATAAATATTATATCATAAAGTTTACTGTATAGTATTATATTTTTTAAATAAGGAAAATATCACATATTTGACCAAATATTTTCGGGAAAAATTGTCATTCATAGGCCATAATAAACTCACATACATCACTTTTATGAGTTTTGTCAAGTAAAATTATGATTTTTATTGGGGGACTTAGCATAAAATTTTTAGGTATTCAACTTAAAATACTAGCATCTTAGGTGGAGTGAACTACTACCTTATAAACCCAAGTATTTCCCCTTTACTAGCCAATGTGGAACACAACTCAACAATTCCTCTTTCAGACGAAACCACCGCCGGACTCTGGTTCTTTCGTCCGACAGACCTGAGTTGTTCTACCACCATATTCCGGCTACTAAAGTCTAGCTCTGATATCACTTGTTGGGGGCACTTAGCATAAGATTTTTAAGTATCCAACCTAAAAGACTAATCTCTTAGGTGAAGTGACATACCACCTTATAAACTCAAGCATCTCTCCTTTACTAGCTAATGTGAGACACAACTCAACAATTTTAAAAGTACTTTAAACGGGGTTCGTTGGGCAGACGGTGGCATAAACTATATTGTTCACAAAGGCATTACTGATTTAATCCATTTAAGGATTGTAAATGGTGCTCGGGTCTGGATCGTCCGGATTTTACAAAATCTATCAACAGCCATTTGATTCACTTGACTCACATGCTTTGCGCGTGAGTCACTTTAGTTCTTCAGTACGGCGTCCACGCACTGTCTTTTAGAGCATCCCTCGTGCCTCGTTCAAGTACTTACTCTGGTAGACGACATTAACTGTTCATCATACGAGTCTCCTTTCAAAAAACCGACATGCCGTATTCAAGTGGATGACAGGCACTGTGTATCCCTTTCTTATAACCGACAATGTCATCTCAAGTGGATTATAGATTCTTTCATTTTTAACCCTAATACAATATGTTGCTCTGTTCAGGCAAAACAGAGCATTATGTAATTTGTACAGAAGATTTCTGTGTCTCTGAACTTGGAAAAATGTAAAAAAGGAAAGAGACAAGTGCTTGTTGCGAATCCAAACTAGTCGCTCCACCTCCACTTGCAGGTCTATGATAATATAAGTAGCTAATTGCTTTATTAATAGTCTTTCACATTGGAAGTCCCCCCAAAAAAAAAAAAAGTTTCTGAATAATGGAAACTTTCAGATTGTGGATAACAATGACTGGCGGGCCGAATATGACATTTGTTTATGCTATGTAACGAATTCCAATCTGTGTTTCCTTTCATCATTTTAATTTCTTTTAAAAGTCTTTATTTTTTAGGAAAAAGCCACCCAAACTTCTTAGAACTTACTTAAAATGTTGATAAAGGGCGCCCTTAATTTTATAAATGATCATACATATTCTTTTTGACAATTATACTTATAGGTTACAACAACAAAAATTAACTTTCAATAAATTTCTATAACAGATATAAATATAATCTGTATATAAAATATCATAAATTTTACAAATTATTTAATATTAAACAACATTATTTGTGATGTTGTTAATATGTTAGATTTGTTTAATATTAATAAAATTGGTTTCATAATAAATAATATAAAATAAATGTGTTTAACATTCAAAATAATTTATAAAATCGATATTACATATTTTACTTATATTATTTTTTATATTACAATCTTTATGTTATGTCAATATTAGTATAAGTTTAAAATTAATTTTTGGATTAACATATTTAAGTTTCAATAAAATCTATTGAGGCATATCGATAATATCTTAATATTAAAATAATTTGCATGACATATATATATATATATATATATTTATTAATTATATTTATTTTAATATTTTATTTCTATTAATGTGCTATTTTTAGTTGCTATTTTTACTTTAGTATTGTATTTTTATTTATCATAAACGTTTTAGCTATAATTCAAGGATATATTTGTCAAAAAAAAGGGGGTCTGGATAGTCATTTATGAATCCAATAAAATTTATGTGACTATTTAAGTAAACTTTAGAATTATGGGTGGCTTTTTTTCCTTTTTTTTTTTACATTAAAATTAAGACCAAAGACAAGGTTTTTAGTTTTAACCAGAATCTGTTTCAAAAAAGTACCAACATTGAACACATTGTTGCATGTATGATACAAATTAGCTTTTAGCAAATTTTCACCAATTGTTGAAAGTTTCAGCCGGTAGTTGTTTTAACCGACCCATTACCGACTACTCTAGTTACTTGCTTGTGCTGTATTTCTCATTCTCAAATCTCAATCGTTGGATATAAATATCCAACGGTCACTTAACTAAAGGACAAATAATGGAGCTTGTTACTCTAATGCAACGTAGTCGTGGCCAATTTATATACACATATTATGTTTCATAAACAATTTATTGGAAGATGCTCGAATGGCAGTTCCCTAGGCTTTTGAATAAACTAAAGAAGCCCATTATTGTGTTCGACGATAGTGACTGCCATTTGAAGAATTAATTATGACAAGTGGAAGTTTATATCGAATAAATAATTATGCAAGTCAGTCAACACTAAGACTTGCTTTAATCTGGAATACAATCATACAACAGAGCTGAGGATGAGGAGCTAGAAAGTTGCGTGACTTGATTAACTACTTTACCTTGAGCATATGCTTCATTGGAGAACCAACAAGCTGTAAGTTTTATCTTCTACTTTCCGAGTTAATTTACATATCCTGTATGTTTAAAAATTGAAGCAAAGCTTGAATGTTAATTTTGTATAAACTCTTGGCTCTAATTAAGATTTGCTTAGGTAGAGGTCGGGGCGCACACTCTCTTATATATCAGCATCTGAAAAAAATTTCTGATTACATTTCGGGATTTATTAGGTATAATGTTTTCTTACGGGGGTAAAAAAATTAAGTAAGAAGCTGCGGATCAGTTTTTTACTTTTTAAGAAGAGGATCACTAATAAATTTAATTTCGAAACCAGAAGCATTCTCATGTTAACTTTTTATACGAGTAAATATCTTATTTATTGCAATTAAGATCTATGCACAAAGTATTTATTAAATATATATATATATGCCAAGTTCTTTTTGTTTATATATAATGTCAATGATTAGTTGTAACCTTAATGTTCTTCTGAATTCTTTCTAAATGATATGCGGTTCTAGCACACTATTTTATTTAATTACATAATATCAATTTATTTATTTTTCTTTAGTTATTAATAATTTATTATTTACCTTTATTGATAATTTTTTAAAATTTTTATTAAGAAAGTTAAGTAATAAATTTAATGGAAGTAATGGTAGAAAATATTAAAATTAATAAATAAAAAATAGTAATGGTAGAAAATATTAAAATTAATAAATAAAAAATATTTTATTTATTGTGATGCAACTTATGCAATATAATATGACTTACGAAACACATCCTAATTAATTATACAACTTTGAGTCTTTGACACTTGATATATACATTTTCGTTTTGTTGGTGCCCATAGTTTTGGAAGAATTTTGTCGTTTGCATTGTATTCTTCCCAAGATGTCAGTGCCAAATTTTTCATTCAGTTTCAGGAACAAAGATAATGGCCTCCACAAGTATCCAAAACGCCCTTCATGGGAAATATGATGCATTTTTAAGCTTTAGAGGAGAAGACACCCGTAAAAGTTTCACAGATCATCTGTACGCTGCTTTGAAAAATAAAGGAGTTTATGTATTTAAGGATGACAAAGAACTTGAGAAAGGAGGATCAATTTCACCAAATCTCCTTGAAGCAATTGAAGAATCAAGAATTTCGATTATTGTTCTCTCCAAAAACTATGCTTCTTCCACTTGGTGCTTGGATGAACTTGTTAAGATTGTTGAATGCAAAAAAAGAGACAATGAAATTTTCCCAATATTCTATGATGTGGAACCAACCGCGGTGAGAAAACAGACAACAAGTTTTGGAGAAGCTTTTGCTAAACATGAAGAAGCTTTTAAGGATAATATAGAAAAGTTGCAAAAGTGGAGACACGCATTAAAAGTGGTGGCCAATAAATCTGGCTGGGAATTGAAGGATAGGTACTCATTCTTGTTCTCTATTATGATTATTATTATTATTTTGCATGCCTAGCGACTACAAAACAGAATTTAGTTTTCATGATTCAACATTGTTTCAATTAAGCAGCTTCTATTTAATACGTATATATATCATATGATATGCCGTTATAAAAATAGTAGTACTATAAATGAACTAATATTTCTGCAAACGAAGAGACATGGACGTTAATACGTTAAATTATTGTATTCTGAACCTTTGAAGACTATATATTGATTTGATGCTTTATGCTCTATTAATCAGATTTTAAAAAAAAATACATAAATAAAACTTTATTCTTAGATTGACTCTTGAGCTAGATTGCTAAATACTAATTAATAACATCAATCGCAACACCAATGATATTCAATACCATTACATATTTAGCTAATCTGATTAATTTCATATGTGTAATAAATGATCTTATCAAAAATTGATCTAAATTCTCTTTCAATCTAATTTGTCGGGCTATAGAAAGAAATAATGTATCAATAATGATTGAGAAAAAAAAACAGCAGAAGATATCAAATAAATTTCGCACCCTCAATTTTTATTTGGTTGGGTTTGAATTTTCTTATTCCAATCGTCTCTGACTTGTGTGATAATAACATATTCCTTTGGTTATATGACTTCAATTTGATGAAATGAATATTGCATAGTTTGGATTTTATGCATAATATGGAACTGACTGGTTACTACGTTCACACCAACTTTAATTTAACCACAACAATCTTTTCTTGTTATTTTCAATCTGCAGCAATGAGTCAGAATTTATTGATGAAATTGTCAATGTGATATCAAATAAAATTCGAACGAAACCAGAGATTCTCAAAGAGCTAGTAGGAATAGATTCACGCTTGGAGAAACTGAGGTTTCTTATAGGTACAGAGTCTAGTGATGTTCGTATGATGGGGATATGGGGCATGGGAGGCATAGGAAAGACAACTCTTGCAAGAGTTGTCTATGACTTGATCTCTCACGAGTTTGATGGGAGTACTTTTCTTGCCAATGTTAGAGAAAAATCCGAAAAAGAAGGCAGTGTAGTCTCTTTACAAAAGCAATTACTTTCTGATTTACTAAAGCTTGCAGATATTAGCATATGGAATGTAGACGATGCTATTAACATAATAGGAAGTAGGCTACGACAGAAAAAGGTTCTTGTAATCGATGATGTGGCTGATGTTGAACAACTACAAAATTTAGCTCGAAAGCGTGATTGGTTCGGTCCAGGCAGCAAGATCGTAATAACAACGAGAGATAAACAATTGTTGGTGGCACATGAAGTGGATGAAGAGCATATTTATAACCTTGAGGTACTAAGTAACGATGAAGCTCTTCAACTCTTTAGTATGAAAGCTTTTAAAACCCATCAACCAATGGGAGAATATGTGGAGCTGTCTAAACGTGTTCTAAAGTATGCTGGTGGTCTTCCATTGGCTCTAACAGTTTTGGGTTCCTTTCTGAATGGTAGATATGTGGATCTATGGAGAAGTACGCTAAAAAGACTAAAAAAAGAGCCTCCAAATAAGATTATAAATATACTTCAAATAAGTTTTGATGGACTACAAGATTTAGAGAAGAAAATATTTCTTGCTGTTGCATGTTTTTTTAAATCGTGGGATAGAGATCACGTGGAGAAAATTTTAGAGGGATGTGGCTTTTCTCCAGTCATTGGAATAGAAGTTCTTATTGAAAAATCTCTATTAACTGTCGATGATGGAAACAGACTGTGGATGCATGATTTGTTACAAGAATTGGGACATCAAATTGTTCAAAGACAATCCCCCGAACAACCTGGGAAACGCAGCAGAATATGGAGGGATGAAGAAGTGCGCCATATGTTGACGGAAAACACAGTAAGTGATTGTTATTGCACCTTACTATGTCTCTGACGAACTTTCAGCATCTTGACATTATTGTTTTATTCACTTATCCTTTGCTTATGATTTTCAGGGAAGTGAAGTCGTGGAAGGAATAATAGTTGATGCCTACTTTCTTGAAAATGAGGGGTATTTAAGTGCAGGTGCTAAAGCATTTTCGCAGATGACCAACCTAAGATTGCTCAAAATCGATAATCTGCAACTTCCTGAAGGCCTTGAATACCTTTCTAACAAGTTACGGTTACTTGATTGGCATCGATATCCTTTGAAATCCTTGCCATCAAATTTCCAATTGGAAAAAACTGTTGAATTTAATATGTGTTACAGTCGCATTGAAGAATTATGGAATGAAATCAAAGTAAGATCAATATTTTTTTTTGCTATTTTATATTTTTTCAATAGATGATTATTGATGACAATTTTATTACTACAGTTGTAAATGAATTAAGAAGTACATTTTTAATCCTTTTTGTTTTCAACAGTATTTAAACATGTTGAAAGTCATGAAACTCAGCCATTCACAGAACCTGATTAAGACACCAGATTTCACAGGGGTCCCAAATTTAGAGGAGTTGATTCTTGAAGGATGTACAAGGTTGCATGAAATTCATCCGTCTTTGCTGCTTCACAGTAAGCTTGTCATATTGAACCTGAAAGATTGTACAAGTCTTACAACTCTTCCAGGCAAGATTTCTATGAAGTCACTCAAAACACTTGTTCTTTCTGGTTGCTTGAAACTAACAAAGAAATGTCTAGAGTTTGCTGGAAGTATGAATGATCTATCAGAACTCTTTTTAGATAGAACAACTATTGAAGAGTTGCCATTATCAATTCAACATCTCACTGGACTTGTTTTGTTGAATTTGAAAGATTGTAAAAATTTCAAGAGCCTTTCACATACTTTAAGAAGACTACAATACCTAAAAAATCTTACGCTCTCTGGTTGCTCGAAGCTTAAGAAGTTTCCAGAGAGTTTGGGAAGTATGAAAGATCTAATGGAGCTCTTTTTAGATGGAACTTCCATTGCTGAAGTGCCATCTTCTATAGAACTTTTGACCGGACTTCAAGTATTGAATTTGAATAATTGCAGCAATCTAGTGAGACTTCCCAGCTGTATAAATGGTTTGAGATCTCTTAAAACTCTGAATCTATCCGGCTGCTCCAAACTTCAAAATGTTCCAGAGACGCTTGGGCAAGTAGAAAGTTTGGAAGAACTTGATATAAGCGGAACAGCTATAAGACGACCTCCGTCCTCTATTTTTGTTATGAATAATCTTAAAACACTATCATTTTCTGGGTGCAATGGACCACCATCATCTACATCATGGCAGTGGCACTTTCCTTTCAATTTGATGGGAAAGTTTTCATATCCTGTAGCTTTGATGCTGCCTTCTTTGTCAGGTTTGCGCTCTTTAAGCAAATTGGATCTCAGTGACTGTGGTCTAGGGGAAGGAGCAATTCCAAATGATATCGGCAACTTATGCTCATTAAAACAGTTGAATCTGAGCCAAAACAATTTCGTTACGCTGCCAGCAAGCATTAACAGTCTTTTTAATCTTGGACAACTAGATTTAGAAGATTGCAAAAGGATGCCATCTATGCCACAACTTCCTTCTAACCTATATGAAGTTCAAGTGAATGGTTGTGCTTCGTTGGTGACATTATCAGGTGCATTAAAACTATGCAAGTCCAAATGCACATCAATCAATTGTATAGGCAGCTTGAAATTGGCCGGAAACAACGGTTTGGCAATTTCAATGCTACGAGAGTACCTTAAGGTAAGTCTCTCACTCTGTATCTCCCAGCTTTCCAAAATTATTTCTGAAAAATTAAGCAATGGTATGGACTTGTTCATTTTTTTATTTTTTGGTTGCAGGCAGTGTCAGATCCAATGAAAAAGTTCAACATTGTTGTTCCAGGAAGTGAAATTCCAAAGTGGTTCATGTATCAGAATGAGGGTTCTTCAATAACAGTCACAAGGCCTTCATATTTGTATAACATGAATAAGGTTGTGGGATATGCTATTTGCTGTGTTTTTCACGTCCCTAAACATTCAACGCGTTCGCATCTCATACAAATGTTGCCCTGCTTCTTCAATGGTTCTGGTGTCCATTATTTTATTCGTTTTAAAGAGAAATTCGGTCAGGGTCGGTCAGACCATCTTTGGCTACTCTATTTGTCTCGTGAAGCATGCCGCGAGAGTAATTGGCATTTTGAATCTAATCATATTGAGTTGGCATTTAAACCAATGTCAGGTCCTGGATTGAAGGTGACAAGGTGTGGCATCCATCCAGTTTATATGGACGAAGTTGAGCAGTTCGACCAGATAACAAACCAATGGACTCACTTTACTTCTTATAATCTCAATGAAACATCAAAGCGAAGCCTTACTGAATATGTTGGGGCACCTGAAGCCAGTGGAAGTGGCAGCTGTGATGATGTTGAGGATCCACCTCCTAAAAGATTTAGACAACTCGAATGAGGGTAAAGCCTACTTATCATTTGTTTTCTGAATTTACGAGAAAGAATGCATCTTAATTTCAATTTATTTTCTTCGCATATGGTACTTCATTTGCTTGTCTTTCTATTTATTTATTGTATCTTCTCTTGCAATCTATTTTGATGTTAAATTACCGGAAACTGTTCGACTTGGATCCAAAAATTGGTCAGAATCAGAATATGCCTTGCAAGAATCAAAATTACATTCGTACTTGATCAAGTTGAAGCTTTGAATTTTGTGATTTCTCAGGATTTGAAAACTAAAGAAAGGGACAAAAATAAAGGTCTGAAGTAAATCCTCTGTTTTGTATTCCCACTGTATTTGTTTCATTGTAGCATTGTCTCTTCTTGAAGCTTTCTCATTTTTTGAATACATAATTGATGAATTGCAGCGTTGGTACGAGTAAACAACAAACTAATTAGGTCATTGCAATCTGATTGATTTTTTTTTCTTTGGACAAGTTTCAAAATAGTATATTAGTTATATGCCCTAGACAGAGACTTTTACCTTATGACTTCAGAAAGATATCCTATTGATCCTACATAACTATCCTACATTAATTGCATAGCTATGAGTGAACAATAAACTAATAATTCGGTCATTGCAATCTGATTGATTTTTCTTTTTTCTTTTGGCATATAGCTCCCCCTTGTTCTATTTGAGAAGCTCGGCTCTCAATTTTTTTCCAACCTTGCCCGTGTTCGCTATAGCATTTATATACAGTATGTGGAGATGACTCCATTACCATTCAAGGTTGGAGAATGGATAGAAGCAAACAATTAATTAAAGAGGAAACTTTATCTTAATTTATTTGTTGTTCGATGATGTTGTAGTGAAAGCGTTATGGGTATAGCCGAATGGGTATTTTGAGGAATTTTGAGATAAACACATCTAGGATAAATAACAAGCCTAAAAATTTGCCAGATGCTTGCGGTCTAATGGTGTCATAATGTTTAGAACTTTATGTGTGGTTATGGAAAAAAAAAAATTGAAATGGATATTTTTTATGAATAGTCAATTTTATATTTTCCATTTAAAGTATAGGGATTTGTATTAAACTAGGGAAAGGAAAAGCTAATTTTTCTATGTTTTAAGTATTGTTGTCGACAACAATTAAAAAAAAAAAGAATTGTTGTTGACGTATGTATTTAAGAAAAAAAAATCGTTTTTTCAAGAGTAGTGTTATACACTTCAAATTTTTTATCTAAAAAATTTAGGTCAAATGATGTTACATCGATTAATTGGTTGGTGAGATAATATAGTTAATTTACTTGAACCTTGTAAAGAACTACCAATTACTCAATGAATGATATATCATTTGAAACCAAATTTAGGATAAAAAATTTTAAATATCTATCATAACTCTTTTTTCAATTGTTTTAGTTATTGTGATTCCTAACCTCCGAAACTCACTCCCCTATTGTTGTTGCAACTGCTACTATTATGTTTTTGCGATTATTTTTTAGAATTTTTTTATTTTTGAAGAATTACAATGTGAATAGTTTTGGATTATTTTACTAAAAGCCCTTTTAACTTTCATCTAAGTTTTATATTTCTAACGCCAAATGAGTTCAAATTTCTCTATAATGTCATGTGTCAGATGAAATGACCTTTTTACCCTTACTTTCAGTAATTGTTATTAATTTTATTAGGAGCAAATTGATAATCTTCTCGTTATACGTAGATATTAAGGGCTTGTTTTAACTTTAAAGGACTCTCTAACCTTGTAAAAATTCTCAAAAATAAATACACGCTAAATGCGTCTATATTTTGGAATACATAAGTTATGAACTGAGAAAGGCACGGAATTAGGATTTAAAATGAAGAAATTAAAAATTTCAGGATGTTAAAGCAAAACTTCTATAAACTAAGGGGTCAAGATATAAAACGTTCAAAGAAATTGACTAAATTTTAAAGGGAGGGGATATTTCCACCCCATTATTTGTCTAAATCCACACCACCTCTAAAAATATTCACAATAAATACCATTATTTCTAATAAATACAAATAAAAAAGATATTTGTATAATTAATCAATTAAATCATTCTTATATTTTTTTTCTCATTTTTTTATTCTACTATTAAAGTTGTTGTAATATAAGTTCTATATAATTATTTTACTTTATAATATAAAATGGCTCAATTGCCTGAAGTAATATTTGTCATTGTATCTAATACTTTAGGTACTTAATTTTGTAACCTATACTCAAACTTTTTATGAAGTCTAATAATTTTTAATATTTTACATGTAAATGACATAAATTTGACAGCTTAATAATTCAAACGAATATTGTCTCATAAAGGCATTATGTTAGTTTAATTAAAGGTTAATAATCATATTAATAAAGTAGAATTGACCCATTTAGAAAGAATGACATTTGTATAAAATAAAAAAAGGTTGAATTTAAAGTAAATTTTTGGTACTTTATCTTTTAAGGGTAAAATAGCTAGTTTAAATTTAGGTTAAAGCAATCTTATTAGTCAAATCTAATGAAAAAAAATCTAATCACAATAAAATAAATAAGATAGATTTAATTGATTAATTCTTCATAATTCTTCTTTATTTAAAATTTTTTGAAAATAAAGTAAATTTTTTGTAATTATTTTTTTTACTAGGATAGACTTACAGAATTTGTGGGGTAGAAATACCACCACCCAATTGTAATTAAGACCTTTCTCTTTTTTGATAGGTCTCCTATTATTTTTTCTACAGCATCAATAATGTAAGACCTTATAATCACTAGAAACTTGCCTTTAGAAATGGAATCTGTGTCTTTCTTTGATGCAGCTCACCGCACAAAGACTATCTATGCCTTCATTCTTCTGATAAGGTCTATATCGGTGATCATGTTTTTGATGAATCATCTTTTCCTTTTGAGTTTGGAATCCAACTTTCTTCACCCTCAAGTTCTTGCTCATCTCAGTCTTCTAATAATTCAGTCAGTCCTTTTGTTCATTTTCCTCTTCAACAGACTGGAGCACAACTTGATATATCTCCCTTGTCATCCTCTGCTTGAGCAAATGATTTAGCCTCTAATCCAGCTCTATCTACCTCATTTTCACCAAATATCCAAACATTACCAAAAAGACAATCCTCACAACCTGAACACCTATCACTAGACATCCAATCCCACCAATTAACTCATTCTCCTCAACCTATTCATGGCCATTTCATGGTCACTAGATCCAAAGCAGGGATATTAAAACCTAAACCAGCCTACATGGTGAACTGTACATCTAAACCTTCAGAGCCATCTTCAGTATCAGCTGAATTGAAAAATCCAGTCTGGTTTGAAGCCATGAAAGAAGAGTATCGAGCCTTAATTGACAACAAGACTTGAACTCATATTAAACCTCCAAGTTCAGCTTGAGCAATAGGCAACAAATGCGCATATAAGATTAAATACATTCCTTATGGCAGAATTTCTAGATACAAACTAATGTTAGTAGCTAAAGGATTTCATCAAACTCAGGGGGTTGACTACAATGAGACATTTAGCCCTGTTGTTAAGGCCTTTACCATCAAAGTTATTCTTACCTTAACTATCATGAATAATTGGTCACTAAGGTAAGTTAACAGCAACAACTTTCTTCATGGCTATCTAATTGAGGACGTCTACATGCAACAACCAGAGGGCTTTGTAGATCAGTCCAAGCCTACTCATGTTTGTAAACTTCAAAAGGCTCTTTAGATTCTTAAACAGGTTCTAGAGCCTGGTTTAACAGGTTAAAAATGGTGCTGACACATCATTGGGGTTTTCACAACTCATGATCAGATGTATCTCTCTTATTCAAAAGCGTTCATTATCTCTTTTACTTCTTGTTGTCTTTGTTGATGACATAATTGTGACAGGTTCCAATTCCAATCTAATACAGCAAGTTATCACAAATATGTAGTCCACTTTTGGACTTAAAGACCTTGGAGAATTAAGATATTTTCTGGGTCTTTAGATTATCAAAAATATTGATGGCTTGCATCTTTCAAATGCAGGGCTGCACTCCCTGTTCCACTCCAATGGCAGCTGTTGTTCCTCCTAATAAAGCAGACAGTGAATCTTTTGCTGATATAACTCTTTGTCAAAGCTCTATTGGCGCTTTATAATATGCCACTTTGACCAGAATTGAAATAGCATTTCCAATGAATAAGCTCAGTCAATTTTTGGCTGCTCCTACTGTTAATCACTGCGAAGCTTGCAAGAGATTCTTCAGGTATCTTAAGGGTACTTTACACATGGGTTAATAGTTTTCTAGTCATGGTCTTTTGGACAGCAATTGCTTTAGTGATGCTAATTAGGTGAGTGATCGAGATGATTAATGGCCTATAGCTGGTTATTGTGTCTATCTTTGTCCAAAAATTTGGTATATGGTGCTCCAAGAAGCAGGCTATAGTCCTTACGTCGAGCACAGAATCAGAGTACCGAGCCTTGGCCATGGCTGCTTATGAGATTCTTTTCTTTGGATCAGATCTTCGTTGACAGAGCTTGGTGTCACTCTTACTTCCACACCTATTCTTTGGTGTGATAATCAAAGCGCAACTGCCTTAGCAAGTAATCCAAAGTTTCACTCTCGTACCAAGCACATTGAGCTTGATGTTCATTTCTTACAAGAAAAGGTAGCTACTCAAAGTTTTCAAGTCCGTTATGTTCCTAGCTCAGACAATGTTGCTGATATTATGACCAAAGCCTTATCTTATCACCCTTTTCGTTCATTGTGTACCAAGCTCAACCTCATTACCTTAGGCTGAGCTTGAGGGGGAATGTTAGATGATAAGCTGATCTGGTGCTGTGTGTCCTGATGAGTGTTGGCTGATCTGGTGCTGTGTGTGTGCTGATGAGTGTTGATGAATTGGTGCATGCTGATGAACTCATGAGCTGGCTTTATGAATAAGCAAAATATGTGTTGATGTGTTGAGTTGTTATGACAAGCCAGCTAGCTTATTGTAATTGGTTAAAAGAATCAACTCTTAGTAATTCTATTATTGTAAAAGTTAGTTAATAGCTTGCTGCATGTGAGCGAGTATAAATTGAGTTGAGTAAAAAACTTAGATTGTATTTTTATTCATTCAGCTCCATTTAATCAATTCTAAATTCTTTCAGATTTCTCTCTTGTTTTCTTTCTCATTTTCTTTAAATCCAAACAAACATATTAAACTCTAATATTTCATAACAAAATATGTTTTGTTAAAAACAATTAAAAATTAATAATGTTGTGTGGAGGTTTTGGTACATTTGAAAATCACCTCTATTTTTCAACATTCCGAAATTATCCTTCATTCTACAATCATTGATCTTTGTCATGTACATATGTGCCCTAGGACATTTTTTTTTCTTTTTTTGTTGATTAATAGTTGTAAGGAAAATTCTAAATAAACAATTCAGTTATAAACAATTCACTACAAAAAAAAAAATCCAATTCCTTCTCACTTAAAGAGAGAAAAAAAAAACAAAGAATTGAAATTTTTATGAGAACATTTTGTAGGATTTTGATGATATGATAATTTGTCTCATTCCTCCAATAGGTGCTAGAATAGCTATCCCAATCCCGACGATGATAGAAATCTGCAATCAAAACACAAGAAATGAAGTTCAAGAATAGCTATCCCGACCCCGATGATGATAGAAATCTTTTTTTTTTAATTTCTATTTTAAACATAGACAAGTTAATGATATATTTATATGGGCATCAAAAAGTGAAAATGAAATCATATATAAACTTTCTTATAAAAGAACGTCCAATAAAAAAAGCAAGCTAAACGTAGAATAATTTCAACTCAACATCGAGTTATTAGAAGGAATAGGATAATATTTAAAACTCTCCTGTTGTTTGTTAAAATTAATCAATTTTTCCTCATGATCCAAGATTCATCAAAATCCTCCTTTCATTCAAATTCTTTTGCTAACTATCAACATTTTTGTTTATCATTATTTTACTAGAGTCAGACTTATGGCTACCAAAAAACAAAAGTTATTAAATAATTTCTGCTAACTACCTGGACAAAACTCAATAATTATCAATTAAAAATCAATCATAAGTCTGATTTTTACGTAGTAAAAAGCATAAAAAAAGGAAAGTTGATAGAATCTTTTTAACAGCTTTATTTTTTTTTATATGAATTTGAAACATGAGAGAAATATATTAATTTAACCAAAGAACATGACATGCTTTGATAATTTGTACAAAAGAATAATACTATACTCAATGACTGCTAGAATGGTTGATCTAACAAATATATATAAGTACTTATTTAATCTCATAAATACTTTTTAGATTTTTGTTATTGTCTGATTGTTTTTCTTGTAAAGTTTTTTAAGATTAAATAAATTATTTTGCCTCTACTAAAACTCAAATTTTGGATTCTTTGAAGTAGAGCTTGAAAAGTTCATTTTAAAATGTTAAAATATTTAAAATATCTTTTACTTATTTGACAATCTTATTTCATTAATTTCATAACACAACTTTAAAGAAACTTGCTTATTCAAGTAATTTTACAATTTTTAATAAAAGCTCTAATTGACAATTAAATAACTAAAATCTTTCTCGCGAAAGCTCTACTAACAAAAATTTTATTTAAATAAGTTTTATTTGAAAAGCTATACCAAACTGAGTCTTATATAGTGATGTGTCTTCTATTGTGTTACTAAATTATAGAATTGTACAATAAGTGTAATAGAGTACGAATGTGTAAATTATTTAAAGTCAAATAATATACTTATGTGTAAGAACAATTTAATTTAAAGTTGATCTAATTTTTGTTTAGAAATATTCAATTTGGAAGTTATTAGATAAGAATTATAAATAATTAATATTGATCCAAATGTTAGGCATAAATAATAAAGGATAAAAGCTCGCTTAATCCCTATAAGATTGGTACTCATTTAGTACTTGTAATTTTAAAACTACCTCAAAACATCTATGTCGTTAAAATATTAATTCCCTACCATTACTTTTTATTTCTTTTGCCTTACTTTTATAATATTATGCTCTTACAATAATGTTTCCTTTTTCTTGGACATTAATAAAAGAAAAAAATTAAATAAACAATTCAACCCCCAAAAAAATAAAAATAAAAATAAAAAGTATATATATTAATTTTTGTAGAAGCTCACGTATGTCCAGAAAATGATATTGTAAAAAAATTAAATTAATAATTTTTTTGGACATTAATTAAAAATAATAATATTTTAACTCCTCAGCAAAGTGTTCCAAGCAAAAAGAAAAAAAGAAATATTGTTGTAAGAAGATAATATTGTAAAAGTAAGCCAAAAAGAACAAAAGGTAATTATTGAGAGTGTTAATAATTTAACGACAGTGATATTTTAAAGTATTTTAAAAAATACAGTGACTAAACCTCAAAAAACGTTACTCACCTAACTCTAATCTGCCTCTCAAACCGAGAAAAGATAAAGTAGGCTAGCTTCGGGATAGCACTCAACTTATTGTTACTTACGTTCTTTTAGAGTAGTTATAATATTATACATGTATATTATAATATGAGGTATATTAGAGCTCCAAATACAAATATTATATAGTATAGCCTTCGACTAGCTCCAATCTCCCATTAGTAACATTTCGAATAAGTCAACCCCCTAAACTACTATTTATTCCATGAAAAAGGAGAAAAAGCCTCGTGGGGACTTAATATGATATACTCAAGAACCAGCCCAACATTGAGCTTCAAGTCCGATGATATATCATACTTGGATTACTATTCAACGCTGAGCCAACTTTTTTACTGAGTAAAAAATCAATAATCTAAATTAATTTTTTATTTTTTTATTTCTCTTACGTAGCAACATTTGATTTAGCAAGAACTTAACACTAACTCCTTGTCCATCATACTCATGGGTAGGTATAAATGATAAATTACTCAACTACCCTAAACCACCGTCTAAAACTAAGAAAAGATAAAGAAGTAGGTTAGTTTTGAACCTTATATCTCTAGCTCTATTCGGAGATCCTCAAAATCCCCATGTTCAGCATTGTTTAGAAATTTGGGTTCCGAAAAATCCCTCACGAAGTCAAACTCATGCCAAGTTGCAAGTATTGTCATCTTGTAGAAGAAAAAAAGTAATTTTGTGCCTTGTGATGGTGTGCAAACTTTGTACAGGATGTTGGGAGAAATTCTAAAATACAAAAGAGGTATTATGTCAGTTATAAAATAAGTAAATAATATTATTATATGTGTATTTATTTTAAAAAATCTTCATGTAAGTGATGTTATACTAATTTAATTACACATACCATACATATATTAGTTGGTTGTATAATCTCTAATGTATTTTAAAACTCCTCAGTTTTTAGAAACCCAACATGTAATGGGAGGCTAGGTGGCTCTAAGTATGGGTCCGTTTTTATGACAGCCGTGTGTGTAGAAATGGACAAGGTACTGAAACAACCAGAAGCTGCAGAAGATTTCGAAGCAGCAGGACAAGCTGCGCGAGACAGCTACCAGTCCTGCAGGAAAGTTTGCTATTCAGGTTTTTCAGAATGCTCTGAAGATGCCTGTATAGCTTCTTCCACTGGATTGGACGGTTCAGCTATTGTGGAAAAACTGTATTCTAACATTGGATTTGATCCAACTAGAGTTGCTGATCCGTTCAAATTCGTAATGAGGGAATTAGATGATAGGTTGCGTCACTTACATTTTCATATGAGCATCAATAAGGATCTCCAGCGATGGGCATTTATGGAATAATAATTTTAATAAAAAGCACTCTTGTTTGGACAGAAAGACAGCACAGCGGAAAAAAAAAAGATTAGTGCCAGAGAGAGAAAAAGACGAGAGAATTTTGTCCTCTCTCTCTCTACCTACTTATTCTCTCTTTATCCCTTTATTCATTGTTTCTCTCGTCTTTCTCTTGTGTTTCTTTACACCAAATATTTTCTAAAAAAAAAAACAAGCCATGTGAATTTATGCACTTTTTTTATAAAATTATATCCCTGCCAAGGATTAGCGACTGTTCTGTCACCGCCTTGTTCATTTATCATTTTTCTTAAATAAAAATTGTGTAAGAAAGTTGAAAAAAAGTATTCTCGGTGTCAACACTATCAGGTCACTTACTGACATGGTGGTGTGGGGAATTATTTTTTGACACTTAGCAATAATGTGGCATTGTTTTATTACTATTATTATTTTTTATTGCAAGTATTTTGCCATTTTCTTTTCTTCTTTCTTCCTTGAACAAAATATTTGTCTCTCACTCCTCGATGCCACTTTCAATATCTGCAACTCCAATACTCAACTGAACTGTATTTTCATTCTAAATTTTTTTGAGACATGTGAGAGAAAAAATTAAACTAAAAGATTTTCAATCCTAGTACTCAACCTGCCAATTAGAGCTGAGCGAATGTGAAATAAGGTTTTGGAATATGTTTGACTGAGAGTGAGATCCTTAAAATTTTCAATGGAGGGAGATGTATCTTAGAAAATTTAAAGGAATTAATCGTAGAGAATTGTCAAAAGTATAAGTGATCAAATCGGCAATGAATATTTTTGGCCGTAGAGAATTAATCGTAGAGAATTGTCAAAAGTATAAGTGATCAAATCGGCAATGAATATTTTTGGCCGATCAGATTTTAGTGGTAGCATAGGAAAGACTTTACTTTAAAGATGATATTTACATGAAAATAAGCCTCGTACGGACTCAAAAAGGAGTAAGTATCGATTTAAAAAGAAAAAAATAATTGATAATTACACTTTTGGGGCGAACGCGCGCACACACACGTATATATATCATTACTCATATGATAGTGAGAATCATATTGTGCTTATTAATTTATTTGCTTATTGGCTTATTGTAAACTTAAGGAAGGTGGGTTAAATATAAGTTTTTGCAGGTTTTGTGGTAAATAAAATTTAAGAAAATACAAAATAAATAAATAAAAGGAAGAAGGCGAACTTACCCAACATGCAAACCAATGAAAGCTCCACCATCTGGGCTTTTTAACGATAAGCCACATAATGCAAGGAAGCTGACATCCAATACATCCATTAATTATTTGGTAATAACCTATAAGTAGCTGTATGTATCTCTCTCTCGCTATACACACACACACACACCAAGATTATGAAATCGAATTGGTTTATCACTTACAAAGTATGATGTCGATGAAAAAACAAGTCCTCCAAAGAACCCTAGCAACCCTCCAAAAAATGGTAGCAACATTGCAATAAATCCTGTTATAGCTGTCACCATATCCATAAAATAAATAACTAAATAAGCACTTACAATGTTAAAAAAGTGTATACATATATATTATATGGGGTTAATTTCGGATAATCTTATCATGATGATGACTGTCTTCAAATTATTCCTTTTTTTTTTAAGTGTTAAAAAAGTGTATACATATATATTATATGGGGTTAATTTCGGATAATCTTATCATGATGATAACTGTCTTCAAATTATTCCTTTTTTTTTTTAACTACAACTTAACCCCAATTTTGTTAAGAAGACAAGAAAAAAAAAATCATCAACCCACTCACATTTTTTTTCTTATTTTTTGAACAAAAAAGAGGGTGACTTGAGTTTTTCAAAAGTGAGAGAAGTGAGTTGAAGATAGTAAGTTCCCAAGAGAGGAATAATCCAAAATTTACCTATATTAGTTGATGTACAGATAACTGTCTAAGCTTGTAAAATTTCTCAAAAATAATAAGTACATGCAAAATGCGTCGATGTTTTAGAGTATATATACTTTGAGAGCCACGGAATTTGGATTTAAAAGAAAAAAAAATTAGAAATTTGAGGAGGTTGATTATATAAAATTTTCAAAGAAATTGAATAAATCTCAATTAAGTCCCTTCTTTTTGCCGAAATTTTTTCCAACCTAGGGTAGGGTCTAAAGATCCTCCAGGCCACAACATAGATTTGCCTTGCGCAAAGCCAACCTCTTCTACAGAAATGCAGTACAGTTCTGCAGAGTTCATAATAAGATTTTTCGGTACAAAGAGTTACTAGAAAATAAGAGGTTGTGTAGACTTTCTTAATCGATGCATCTAATACAAGAAATGAATTAGAATGCGAAAATAGTAGAGATTTTTGTATTTAATGTCTAAACTTACCAACATATGAACTACGAGCAACTAAACGAAGAAGTCGTCCAGGTGTAAAGTGCATGTGTTGTACCAAATATGATTCAATCATGTCGAAAACTGGCATTGCAAAAACCTAAAAATCGGAGCAAAAAAAAACATGTACAATTATTCTATGTGCAGTGACTTCAAAAAGATTATTTATTTCATTTTTTTTTTCAGATGATCTCGACTTAGCAAAGTTCTTATTTTCAAAAAGTAAAATCAATTAAAAAATCTAGCCAAGCGTGAGACATAATGAACCTTAGCCGTTATAACGAACGAACAAAAAGTAGAAGCAGAAATAAAAATCAAAAGAGCGGAAAACATACCTGGTAACTTCCTACAACGTGAAAAAAAACCATGAAATTTGCAATGGCAATAAGCCAGGCAGGTTTTCTAAAAGAAATGAGAACATCATCTTCTACGTATTGACCGAAAGCCCAGTAGCCAGAAATGCCAACAGAGAGATAGCAAAATGCAACAATCACATAAGCAACAACAACTCCTTTCCACATTGGTTTTTTTGAAGGAACTTCTGGGGTTGATGGGATTGTGGCTTGAATTTCAAGCACAACGCTGTGTCCTGCAAATGCAAATGCTACTGTTCCCAGTCCGTTTAGGAAATCGAAAGCTTTTCCGACCTCCGTATGAGACCGGACTCCGTAGCTTTCAGGACGGTGATGAATTCCTTTCTTTATTGATGCTATAAAAGCAATCATCGAATAGCTGTAACGACGTAGAAAAAATTTAGTATAGCCATCTAATAATAGTATGTCAAGTGTATATTTATTTATTAAAAAAGAATTAAAAAAAATTTATATTGTCTGCTGAGATTAAGCCTAACTTTTTATTATCAGTTCACTAATAAGTCTGGTCTGAGAATAAAATGGTAAAAGATAACAAAAATCGAAAGGTAATGGAATGTTGTTAATGACGATGAGGAAGAATGATTATTTTATTAAAACAGCTTGAGGTATTTTTTTATATAATTATCCCTTTATTTGTTTATTTTATTTTACGGAAAAAAAAATACATAACTTGTATGAAAAAATTGAAGGACAAAATGTAATTACCAGATAGACATTACAGCAGCAAGTAAGGAAACTCCTTTCAATGAATTGAAATTGGGAGTTTGAGAAAGCACAAGATGCAGACAAGCAAAGATGAGAATAAAATATGTTAATCTAACGTTTTCAACATTGTGATCAAGCAGCTCCACAAATTTCATCAATGATTTTCCTCCGGTGACCATGTAAACTATGTCTGTTGCAATTTGAACAAGCATTTGTTGCGGCATCACAAACCAATATCCAAATCTCGGGCCAAAACAATGTTCTCCCAATTCTGGGTATCGATCAAATCTCTTTCCGGGCACAACTTCATGCAATTCAACAAGTTGCCATAGTGAATAGAATGTGATTGCCCATGAACCGAATATTGCAGCGAACCCTGCCCCCCTGGAAAAAATTTAAAAAAGTTATATTAGTTTAGAAAGCACTTTGGAAGTCGAATACAAGAGAAAGACTTACGTGGGTTGAACCCACTACCTTAGCATACTACCTTAGCCACTAGGGTAATAAGTTCAACCAATCAGAATCTGCCTTTTAGCAGATTTAGTGGCTCGCATGGAGAGACTAGTAAAAACATTATTCTTAATTTAATGGGTCCTACAACTTCTCACTTCTCGTACTGAGGTGATGCACCTGATCCACTAATTTTTTTTCTAAATTAAAAAAAGATCAAATTCTTAAGTGCAATGTTTGCACGTTATGAAAATGTTATTTGACCTTGTATGATGTTGTTTAACACCTATACAATATTGTCAAATCCATAGTTTCTCATAATGTGCAAACATCTGCACTGGATAAATATAATACCAGCCGAGTTGAGAAAAAGCGAAAGGTAAGCCTAGAACTCCAGCTCCCACCATTGCAGTTACATTGTGAAAGGCTGAGTACCACCATTTTGCTTTTCTAGAAGCTGTGATGGGAAGCCAGTCATTCAGATCTTTTCCTTGTGTTTGCTCAATTCCCAGTGCTCCACTCTCAATATTTTGCTGAGGACAAAAGAGTGCTTTTAGCAAATAATATTCATTCTCTTGGAAAGATTAAAAACACTAGTTCCTGAAACTGAGAATGAGAGACAAAAAAGAACTTACATTAACCATGGTAGCCTCTCTTGTGTTGCAGAGTCTGAAATAACTTTTTTTGCTTGATTCTGCTAAGGTTCAAATAGAGGAAGCCTGAGAACCATATCTTTTGTCCAGAGATCCTAATAATCTGCTGAGTCTTGAATTGGTCATTGGAATCTCAGCCACAGTAAAAATAAATCGAAGACATGAATCTGAAGTGAATTGTGAACATTGCAACTATATTATCCGAAAATAAAGGAAATTCGGATAATTTTATATCTATGACCTATATAATCCAAAAATTGTAGAGTGAGGATTTGTAGGAGCCATATTTTAAAAATGCTAGGAAAGTATTTATTGAGAGCCACGTAATTTTTTTTTTCAAAGTAAATTATGTTAGTGATAAAGAATTGTTACAAGAAGTGGACCGGCTGTCCGTTGAGAAGGCAAAAATAATGAAAACTTTTCTGTGTTATACGACGTATGCCAATCCCCCCCTACAATACTAGACCAACCCAGACATCTATCTCAAAGCGCTCTCCAAATTTAGATGAATGGAGAAAAAAGATGAATCTTAGAACTCCTTGAAAACTGAAGCCCAAAGCAAAGATAGAAGACGGATTCTGTCCCATAATTCTTTAATATTATGCGCATTTTCCCTTAAAAATAAGAAGATTTATTTCCTTCCATATACCAAAGCAGAGCTGCCATAGCATAAATACAAAGAGCTTTGGCCTTTTTTCATTTATCAAAAGCATAGGAATTCTCCATAAGAACAGAGTGACAAGAACCTGCAATGACTCACAAAATGTTAGCCTTTTTGCACAACTTTAAGGTCCCATCACTTTTGATCTTAATTCTTCTCCACTTAAGAACAAATTGGAAAAATAATTTAAAATTTCCACTTTAATTTTACTATTGTCCTCAATTTTAACTCTCGCTGATGTTTTTATCTTTGATTATGTTCTTGTTTCTCCTCTCATTTAATATTTTATGAAACATTTTGGTATTGCCATCCCCATCCTTTGCCCAAGTAGCCTTAGCCTTTCGCCTCTACATTATCTCCTTCTTAAAGATCATTTCCTGCAGCCTAAATTTTATTTGCTATCGTTTATTAAATAAAGTCTCAGACATCAGCCCTGCTTGTTCCCCTTTTTCAATTTCGATGATTCGACCTTTGATCAATTTCTTTTCTTCCTTCACATCGCCAAAAACAACCTTATTCCAGTTGTTCAACTTCTTCTCAACCTTCCTTAGTTCGGTCTTGAATTTACATTCTTCATAACCAATACGATGCATCCTACTCCACCAATCTTCTATGCATTGCTTAAATTGCTGATGTTGTAGCCACATTTTTCAAATTTAAAAGGAACAGGTCCCCATTTTATAGCATTAAAGTCTAAAACAATGAGGCAATGATCAGAAGTAGTTCTAAGAAAAACAGTTTGATCAATACAACATGCTAGCTCCACCCAGCCGACCCAAAAGAAAAAAAGAAGTATGTCTAATCTGCAGCACAGTGGATTGACTTTACAAATTTGACCAGGTAAAATCAGCTCCATATAGTGTCAGGTCCTTAAGAGACGTCTCTCTAATTAAGTAGTTAAAATCCCTCATGCTTCTAGTAACTCTTCCTTCATTATATTTTTCAGACGAAAACCTGACTACATTAAGATCGCTACCTATACGCCAATTTGGATTACACAAACTAAACAACCTAGCAAGCTCCTCCGAAAACCTTTTCCTTTCTCTAGATTGATTAGGGGATAAACTCCTGTTAGTAAACAATCGTTTCCAGAAAGAAGCTGAATTTTGATGGAAATAGAAAATTCTCACAGAAGAACCATAACCCTTCTCATGTTCCAAGCTAAAGGAATTCCTTCTGCTCTTCCCACAGAAGAGAAAAACTACCAGCTTTTAAAGCAGCTACCCAAGAAGTACTCAAGAGCTTTCTGTCAACCTATTTCTTTGTTTCTAGCAAAATTATAATGTCAGCATCTGACTTGATAATGACATCTTTTACATAGTACGTTTTTTTCTTATCCCCAAAGCCTCTAATGTTCCAGCTTAAGATCCTCATCAATTCAACTTACCCAATCTCCGATTTTCGTTTATACTAGACATAGGTACCAAAGCTAAGTTCATCTCCGCTAAAAAGGCTTTCATTGCATCACACTTTTCTCCATTATTTCTCTCACCAAGCACAGCCTCTTTACTAGTACTACCGGGTTGCTTACAATTTCCTCTCCTTTTGTATTGAATGAGAGGAGACTTAACAACATTGTCGCGTACTACCCGTTGCTCATGTGCTTTAGTAAAAAAAAGATTTAGTTCCAAGCTCCTATGACTCATTATCATTCTTCCATTGTTAAGACCCAAGTAAGGTTAAAGATGTGAAATATGAATAAATTATGGGAAACTTTTTACCTTTGCAGGAGCAGTTTATGCACCATAGCAAGACCAATAATTATGTATGTGTAGTTACTGTAAATGAAATTTTGGTTCCTGAAATAATCTTGTAGATGATCTCAGCCAAGAAAATAAAATATTGGTACTCTGGCTGCACAATATTTGACTCATTTTGATTATAGTAACTAATGAAAATGGTTTTAATGTTTTTGAATATATAACTAATGCACATATAATATTGATGATAAACTATGTATAACTGACTAATAGTATTCAAATATTTTTTAATAATTTTTAAAATGTAAAGTATTTATTTATTATATTCAGTTTAATACTTGTTTGTATTTCTATTCAAAAAATATGTCATATTTATTTTATTTCAAATAAATCTTGGATTAATAAAATTTAATATTAATAAAATAGGTATGATGTAGATTAATACTATTCAAATAATTTTGTTTGATGTCCAAAATAATCTTAAAATGAATATATTAATTTGTTCTATCATGAATAACTACCGGCAACAATGGCCAGGATGAAACTTTCCATTGCGTTTCAAGAATAAACGTTTCTCAATTATCACACTCAAACCTCTTCTAGTGTTGATCGCCTTATTTGGCTTCCTTACTTATCCCATCGTCTTCACTTTTTGGACAAATTTTAGAATACATCAGAAGTACTATGTCAGACATACAACGAGTAAATAATGTTATGACATTTGTGTATTTATTTGAACCATCATGCGAGTGGTGATGCAACACCCTAGGCGAATCCCACATCAGCAAAGCACAGGAGAGAAACTGGGTATATAAGGGTTGATCCACACTTTAATTGGCAAGACGCGTTTTGGGGTGCATGGGCGCCTCAAAAACAAACCCGTGCGGGCCTTGTTAAGGCCCAAAGCGAACAATATCTTGCCAGATCTGGGTTGGGTCTTGACATTATGGTATCAGAGCGGCTTTGCGTGTCCTCTTGAGTGATGGTGGGACAAACCTCAGTGAGAACGCTGAGTCCCCAAGAGGGGTGTATGTAACACCCTAGCCAAATCTCACATCGACAAAGCACGGGAGAGATGCTGGGTATATAGGGGTGATCCACACCTTAATTAGCAAGACGCATTTTGAGGTGTATGGGAGCCTTAGAAACAAACCCGTGCGGGCCTTGTTAAGGTCCAAAGCGGACAATATCTTGCCAGATCTGGGTTGGGTCATGACATTATGGTCTTGCCTAGGGTGTTACAGGTGATTATTCAATTACACACATCATGCATGCATTAATTGATTGTAATATATCAAAGATATTCTAAAATTTCTCTACGTTTTGATAAAAAAAAAAATTTGCCCAAAGATGCATTCCTAACTTCATATAGTCATGCCAATCTTATAGTTGTTGGGCAATTGCTAAGCTATGTTGCGTCTATGTAGTTTATAAGTGACTCAAAAGCAAATTCTTATGACCTTCTAGTTATTTGACAAACAACGACAGTTATATAAAAAAAATTGATTTTAAGTTGATGTAAATAACTCAGTCTCCCAACTAACACATAAACCTCAATATTCTCCTTAAATCTACTGAAAAAACAACAAATTTATTTATCTTGGGAAAGGGATTCAGCCTTGGCAAGGAGCCTTTTCAAACTAAGCCTGAATTGATCTCCCACACTATTAGTTTGTCGTAATCTAGTAAGCAGGGCCGGCTTTAGAGTGTTAGGGGCCTTAGGCGAATTTTTTTTTTTATGAGGCCTCTTTTTATTTAGCAACTTCAATACTCAATAAAATAAAAAAGAGTTGAAAATCTATTTCAATTTTAGTTCTTGAATTTCAACAAATAATTAAGAAGATTCTAAAAATTTTCAAAAACAAAATCTAAAATTTACCATTAGAAATTGTACAAAAATAAACAAACGAATAAATGAAAACAATACTATTTTCAAATATAATATTTAGAATGGTAGCACATAGAAAGTTGAGATCATGAATTGATGGTTAGATAATGGATATGACCTTTGTATTTCAAGTAATTTTTTTTTAATGAACTAATGCATGTAATAATCTTCATTGTAGAGAAGAGAACAAGAAATTTTTCATCAATGATTTTCTAGATTATAAGATTTTTAATTTACTTATTTTTATTGGAAAAACTAATAATGAATAAATTAATGGTTAGACAATATTATTAATTATATCTCTTTAACAATAAGATAACCAATTATAGGTTTTATATAAAAATAATAATTATTAATTATATGATAATTATTAATTAGAGAGATGTCTATTAGACTTTTCTACTACATATAATTTTTTTTAAAAAAATCTTTATTAACTAGAGAATTATTACTAATACTAAAAAAATTAGACATTTCTAAAATTTAAGACTTTAGGCGACTGCCTTGTTCGCCTATACTTAAAGCCACCCACGCTGATAAGCTCATTGGATGGATAAAAAAATTCATGTTGAACTATATTGTAAACGAAGACCTTGTTGGATCATAAACTTGATCCAAAATGAATAAATTCAAACCCAACTCATGGAAGATTCCATGAGTAGGTATGGTTGGTGATGTTTGAATTATTTGTGTTAGGTGTTGTTGGTGAAGTAGGTAAGTGGTAGGTTTTAATGGATGGTGAGGATTTGTGTATTAGTTGAATAATGAATGGTTGTGATTAGTTTGTTTCATGTATAAATACCCCCTCTCCCCTTTGGTTTAATCATCAAGTGGAGTAGCAAAATCTCTAAAGGTGTAGAGAGTGAAAAATAAGAGTTGTAATTGGTGAGGAGTGTTGTTGAAGAAATAAAATAGTGTGTTTTGTGTGTTTTATTTTGTTAATTCTCCAACATAGTGGTATCAGAGCTAGTGCTGGATGCTATATATAGTCATATAGCATATCAAATCGAAGATCTCGACGAGAGGAACGTGACGCCGCAAAAATCATCCCGATCCGAGACCGAACGCGCCCACACTTGCCGCCGGAAGTTTTCTGTACTGAAGCTGAGTCGACTCATCGAGTTGAACCAAGCCGAGCCAAGCTGAACCGAATCAAGACGAACCGAGCCAACTCGAGCTGACCCAATCCGGACCGAACCAAGACTACCAAGCCGGAGTTGACTGTTGACCAAAAAAAAATTAGAAATTTGAGGAGGTTGATTATATAAAATTTTCAAAGAAATTGAATAAATCTCAATTAAGTCCCTTCTTTTTGCCGAAATTTTTTCCAACCTAGGGTAGGGTCTAAAGATCCTCCAGGCCACAACATAGATTTGCCTTGCGCAAAGCCAACCTCTTCTACAGAAATGCAGTACAGTTCTGCAGAGTTCATAATAAGATTTTTCGGTACAAAGAGTTACTAGAAAATAAGAGGTTGTGTAGACTTTCTTAATCGATGCATCTAATACAAGAAATGAATTAGAATGCGAAAATAGTAGAGATTTTTGTATTTAATGTCTAAACTTACCAACATATGAACTACGAGCAACTAAACGAAGAAGTCGTCCAGGTGTAAAGTGCATGTGTTGTACCAAATATGATTCAATCATGTCGAAAACTGGCATTGCAAAAACCTAAAAATCGGAGCAAAAAAAAACATGTACAATTATTCTATGTGCAGTGACTTCAAAAAGATTATTTATTTCATTTTTTTTTTCAGATGATCTCGACTTAGCAAAGTTCTTATTTTCAAAAAGTAAAATCAATTAAAAAATCTAGCCAAGCGTGAGACATAATGAACCTTAGCCGTTATAACGAACGAACAAAAAGTAGAAGCAGAAATAAAAATCAAAAGAGCGGAAAACATACCTGGTAACTTCCTACAACGTGAAAAAAAACCATGAAATTTGCAATGGCAATAAGCCAGGCAGGTTTTCTAAAAGAAATGAGAACATCATCTTCTACGTATTGACCGAAAGCCCAGTAGCCAGAAATGCCAACAGAGAGATAGCAAAATGCAACAATCACATAAGCAACAACAACTCCTTTCCACATTGGTTTTTTTGAAGGAACTTCTGGGGTTGATGGGATTGTGGCTTGAATTTCAAGCACAACGCTGTGTCCTGCAAATGCAAATGCTACTGTTCCCAGTCCGTTTAGGAAATCGAAAGCTTTTCCGACCTCCGTATGAGACCGGACTCCGTAGCTTTCAGGACGGTGATGAATTCCTTTCTTTATTGATGCTATAAAAGCAATCATCGAATAGCTGTAACGACGTAGAAAAAATTTAGTATAGCCATCTAATAATAGTATGTCAAGTGTATATTTATTTATTAAAAAAGAATTAAAAAAAATTTATATTGTCTGCTGAGATTAAGCCTAACTTTTTATTATCAGTTCACTAATAAGTCTGGTCTGAGAATAAAATGGTAAAAGATAACAAAAATCGAAAGGTAATGGAATGTTGTTAATGACGATGAGGAAGAATGATTATTTTATTAAAACAGCTTGAGGTATTTTTTTATATAATTATCCCTTTATTTGTTTATTTTATTTTACGGAAAAAAAAATACATAACTTGTATGAAAAAATTGAAGGACAAAATGTAATTACCAGATAGACATTACAGCAGCAAGTAAGGAAACTCCTTTCAATGAATTGAAATTGGGAGTTTGAGAAAGCACAAGATGCAGACAAGCAAAGATGAGAATAAAATATGTTAATCTAACGTTTTCAACATTGTGATCAAGCAGCTCCACAAATTTCATCAATGATTTTCCTCCGGTGACCATGTAAACTATGTCTGTTGCAATTTGAACAAGCATTTGTTGCGGCATCACAAACCAATATCCAAATCTCGGGCCAAAACAATGTTCTCCCAATTCTGGGTATCGATCAAATCTCTTTCCGGGCACAACTTCATGCAATTCAACAAGTTGCCATAGTGAATAGAATGTGATTGCCCATGAACCGAATATTGCAGCGAACCCTGCCCCCCTGGAAAAAATTTAAAAAAGTTATATTAGTTTAGAAAGCACTTTGGAAGTCGAATACAAGAGAAAGACTTACGTGGGTTGAACCCACTACCTTAGCATACTACCTTAGCCACTAGGGTAATAAGTTCAACCAATCAGAATCTGCCTTTTAGCAGATTTAGTGGCTCGCATGGAGAGACTAGTAAAAACATTATTCTTAATTTAATGGGTCCTACAACTTCTCACTTCTCGTACTGAGGTGATGCACCTGATCCACTAATTTTTTTTCTAAATTAAAAAAAGATCAAATTCTTAAGTGCAATGTTTGCACGTTATGAAAATGTTATTTGACCTTGTATGATGTTGTTTAACACCTATACAATATTGTCAAATCCATAGTTTCTCATAATGTGCAAACATCTGCACTGGATAAATATAATACCAGCCGAGTTGAGAAAAAGCGAAAGGTAAGCCTAGAACTCCAGCTCCCACCATTGCAGTTACATTGTGAAAGGCTGAGTACCACCATTTTGCTTTTCTAGAAGCTGTGATGGGAAGCCAGTCATTCAGATCTTTTCCTTGTGTTTGCTCAATTCCCAGTGCTCCACTCTCAATATTTTGCTGAGGACAAAAGAGTGCTTTTAGCAAATAATATTCATTCTCTTGGAAAGATTAAAAACACTAGTTCCTGAAACTGAGAATGAGAGACAAAAAAGAACTTACATTAACCATGGTAGCCTCTCTTGTGTTGCAGAGTCTGAAATAACTTTTTTTGCTTGATTCTGCTAAGGTTCAAATAGAGGAAGCCTGAGAACCATATCTTTTGTCCAGAGATCCTAATAATCTGCTGAGTCTTGAATTGGTCATTGGAATCTCAGCCACAGTAAAAATAAATCGAAGACATGAATCTGAAGTGAATTGTGAACATTGCAACTATATTATCCGAAAATAAAGGAAATTCGGATAATTTTATATCTATGACCTATATAATCCAAAAATTGTAGAGTGAGGATTTGTAGGAGCCATATTTTAAAAATGCTAGGAAAGTATTTATTGAGAGCCACGTAATTTTTTTTTTCAAAGTAAATTATGTTAGTGATAAAGAATTGTTACAAGAAGTGGACCGGCTGTCCGTTGAGAAGGCAAAAATAATGAAAACTTTTCTGTGTTATACGACGTATGCCAATCCCCCCCTACAATACTAGACCAACCCAGACATCTATCTCAAAGCGCTCTCCAAATTTAGATGAATGGAGAAAAAAGATGAATCTTAGAACTCCTTGAAAACTGAAGCCCAAAGCAAAGATAGAAGACGGATTCTGTCCCATAATTCTTTAATATTATGCGCATTTTCCCTTAAAAATAAGAAGATTTATTTCCTTCCATATACCAAAGCAGAGCTGCCATAGCATAAATACAAAGAGCTTTGGCCTTTTTTCATTTATCAAAAGCATAGGAATTCTCCATAAGAACAGAGTGACAAGAACCTGCAATGACTCACAAAATGTTAGCCTTTTTGCACAACTTTAAGGTCCCATCACTTTTGATCTTAATTCTTCTCCACTTAAGAACAAATTGGAAAAATAATTTAAAATTTCCACTTTAATTTTACTATTGTCCTCAATTTTAACTCTCGCTGATGTTTTTATCTTTGATTATGTTCTTGTTTCTCCTCTCATTTAATATTTTATGAAACATTTTGGTATTGCCATCCCCATCCTTTGCCCAAGTAGCCTTAGCCTTTCGCCTCTACATTATCTCCTTCTTAAAGATCATTTCCTGCAGCCTAAATTTTATTTGCTATCGTTTATTAAATAAAGTCTCAGACATCAGCCCTGCTTGTTCCCCTTTTTCAATTTCGATGATTCGACCTTTGATCAATTTCTTTTCTTCCTTCACATCGCCAAAAACAACCTTATTCCAGTTGTTCAACTTCTTCTCAACCTTCCTTAGTTCGGTCTTGAATTTACATTCTTCATAACCAATACGATGCATCCTACTCCACCAATCTTCTATGCATTGCTTAAATTGCTGATGTTGTAGCCACATTTTTCAAATTTAAAAGGAACAGGTCCCCATTTTATAGCATTAAAGTCTAAAACAATGAGGCAATGATCAGAAGTAGTTCTAAGAAAAACAGTTTGATCAATACAACATGCTAGCTCCACCCAGCCGACCCAAAAGAAAAAAAGAAGTATGTCTAATCTGCAGCACAGTGGATTGACTTTACAAATTTGACCAGGTAAAATCAGCTCCATATAGTGTCAGGTCCTTAAGAGACGTCTCTCTAATTAAGTAGTTAAAATCCCTCATGCTTCTAGTAACTCTTCCTTCATTATATTTTTCAGACGAAAACCTGACTACATTAAGATCGCTACCTATACGCCAATTTGGATTACACAAACTAAACAACCTAGCAAGCTCCTCCGAAAACCTTTTCCTTTCTCTAGATTGATTAGGGGATAAACTCCTGTTAGTAAACAATCGTTTCCAGAAAGAAGCTGAATTTTGATGGAAATAGAAAATTCTCACAGAAGAACCATAACCCTTCTCATGTTCCAAGCTAAAGGAATTCCTTCTGCTCTTCCCACAGAAGAGAAAAACTACCAGCTTTTAAAGCAGCTACCCAAGAAGTACTCAAGAGCTTTCTGTCAACCTATTTCTTTGTTTCTAGCAAAATTATAATGTCAGCATCTGACTTGATAATGACATCTTTTACATAGTACGTTTTTTTCTTATCCCCAAAGCCTCTAATGTTCCAGCTTAAGATCCTCATCAATTCAACTTACCCAATCTCCGATTTTCGTTTATACTAGACATAGGTACCAAAGCTAAGTTCATCTCCGCTAAAAAGGCTTTCATTGCATCACACTTTTCTCCATTATTTCTCTCACCAAGCACAGCCTCTTTACTAGTACTACCGGGTTGCTTACAATTTCCTCTCCTTTTGTATTGAATGAGAGGAGACTTAACAACATTGTCGCGTACTACCCGTTGCTCATGTGCTTTAGTAAAAAAAAGATTTAGTTCCAAGCTCCTATGACTCATTATCATTCTTCCATTGTTAAGACCCAAGTAAGGTTAAAGATGTGAAATATGAATAAATTATGGGAAACTTTTTACCTTTGCAGGAGCAGTTTATGCACCATAGCAAGACCAATAATTATGTATGTGTAGTTACTGTAAATGAAATTTTGGTTCCTGAAATAATCTTGTAGATGATCTCAGCCAAGAAAATAAAATATTGGTACTCTGGCTGCACAATATTTGACTCATTTTGATTATAGTAACTAATGAAAATGGTTTTAATGTTTTTGAATATATAACTAATGCACATATAATATTGATGATAAACTATGTATAACTGACTAATAGTATTCAAATATTTTTTAATAATTTTTAAAATGTAAAGTATTTATTTATTATATTCAGTTTAATACTTGTTTGTATTTCTATTCAAAAAATATGTCATATTTATTTTATTTCAAATAAATCTTGGATTAATAAAATTTAATATTAATAAAATAGGTATGATGTAGATTAATACTATTCAAATAATTTTGTTTGATGTCCAAAATAATCTTAAAATGAATATATTAATTTGTTCTATCATGAATAACTACCGGCAACAATGGCCAGGATGAAACTTTCCATTGCGTTTCAAGAATAAACGTTTCTCAATTATCACACTCAAACCTCTTCTAGTGTTGATCGCCTTATTTGGCTTCCTTACTTATCCCATCGTCTTCACTTTTTGGACAAATTTTAGAATACATCAGAAGTACTATGTCAGACATACAACGAGTAAATAATGTTATGACATTTGTGCATTTATTTGAACCATCATGCGAGTGGTGATGTAACACCCTAGGCGAATCACACATCGGCAAAGCACATGAGAGATACTGGGTATATAAGGGGTGATCCACACCTTAATTGGCAAGACGCGTTTTGGGGTGTATGGGCGCCTCAAAAACAAACCCGTGCGGGCCTTGTTAAGGCCCAAAGCGGACAATATCTTGCCAGATCTGGGTTGGGTCTTGACATTATGGTATCAGAGCGGCTCTGCGTGTCCTCTTGAGTGATGGTGGGGCAAACCTCAGTGAGAACGCTGAGTCCCCAAGAGGGGTGTATGTAACACCCTAGCCAAATCTCACATCGACAAAGCACGGGAGAGATGCTGGGTATATAGGGGTGATCCACACCTTAATTAGCAAGACGCATTTTGAGGTGTATGGGAGCCTTAGAAACAAACCCGTGCGGGCCTTGTTAAGGTCCAAAGCGGACAATATCTTGCCAGATCTGGGTTGGGTCATGACATTATGGTCTTGCCTAGGGTGTTACAGGTGATTATTCAATTACACACATCATGCATGCATTAATTGATTGTAATATATCAAAGATATTCTAAAATTTCTCTACGTTTTGATAAAAAAAAAAATTTGCCCAAAGATGCATTCCTAACTTCATATAGTCATGCCAATCTTATAGTTGTTGGGCAATTGCTAAGCTATGTTGCGTCTATGTAGTTTATAAGTGACTCAAAAGCAAATTCTTATGACCTTCTAGTTATTTGACAAACAACGACAGTTATATAAAAAAAATTGATTTTAAGTTGATGTAAATAACTCAGTCTCCCAACTAACACATAAACCTCAATATTCTCCTTAAATCTACTGAAAAAACAACAAATTTATTTATCTTGGGAAAGGGATTCAGCCTTGGCAAGGAGCCTTTTCAAACTAAGCCTGAATTGATCTCCCACACTATTAGTTTGTCGTAATCTAGTAAGCAGGGCCGGCTTTAGAGTGTTAGGGGCCTTAGGCGAATTTTTTTTTTTATGAGGCCTCTTTTTATTTAGCAACTTCAATACTCAATAAAATAAAAAAGAGTTGAAAATCTATTTCAATTTTAGTTCTTGAATTTCAACAAATAATTAAGAAGATTCTAAAAATTTTCAAAAACAAAATCTAAAATTCACCATTAGAAATTGTACAAAAATAAACAAACGAATAAATGAAAACAATACTATTTTCAAATATAATATTTAGAATGGTAGCACATAGAAAGTTGAGATCATGAATTGATGGTTAGATAATGGATATGACCTTTGTATTTCAAGTAATTTTTTTTTAATGAACTAATGCATGTAATAATCTTCATTGTAGAGAAGAGAACAAGAAATTTTTCATCAATGATTTTCTAGATTATAAGATTTTTAATTTACTTATTTTTATTGGAAAAACTAATAATGAATAAATTAATGGTTAGACAATATTATTAATTATATCTCTTTAACAATAAGATAACCAATTATAGGTTTTATATAAAAATAATAATTATTAATTATATGATAATTATTAATTAGAGAGATGTCTATTAGACTTTTCTACTACATATAATTTTTTTTAAAAAAATCTTTATTAACTAGAGAATTATTACTAATACTAAAAAAATTAGACATTTCTAAAATTTAAGACTTTAGGCGACTGCCTTGTTCGCCTATACTTAAAGCCACCCACGCTGATAAGCTCATTGGATGGATAAAAAAATTCATGTTGAACTATATTGTAAACGAAGACCTTGTTGGATCATAAACTTGATCCAAAATGAATAAATTCAAACCCAACTCATGGAAGATTCCATGAGTAGGTATGGTTGGTGATGTTTGAATTATTTGTGTTAGGTGTTGTTGGTGAAGTAGGTAAGTGGTAGGTTTTAATGGATGGTGAGGATTTGTGTATTAGTTGAATAATGAATGGTTGTGATTAGTTTGTTTCATGTATAAATACCCCCTCTCCCCTTTGGTTTAATCATCAAGTGGAGTAGCAAAATCTCTAAAGGTGTAGAGAGTGAAAAATAAGAGTTGTAATTGGTGAGGAGTGTTGTTGAAGAAATAAAATAGTGTGTTTTGTGTGTTTTATTTTGTTAATTCTCCAACAGACCTTCGAACATGTCCCAATATACTTCCATTGATCGACTCTTACTGAAGTAGATGGTACCGCATTTGTGCCTCCCATTCAAAGTGAAAAGAGCCCTAATCCTACTTTTTCCGACTTTGTTCTGTTGTTTGAAATAATTCATCAACTCTACATAGCCAATTTTGCAGGATCTTCACTAGCATCTAAAACGTGGGAAATCCACGTTAACTTGCTTTGGAGTGTTATGAAGAGGCACTGGCTGCCATGGCTTCTCTTTCCTTCAGCTGGGCCATTGGAAGCTCCCCCTATCTCGTAGGTAGATGCTGAAATAGTTCCATAATTCTTTTACGACCTATTGCTGGAGTGTTAGTTTTTTTCTTAAAAAAAAAAAAAAGTCCAAAGGAAACCTCTCAATATGAAATTTTCGGACCTGTAATATATATATATATATATATATATATATATATACACACACACACACATTATCATTAATAAATGATCAAAATGATTTAATCTTATTAAATTTGTTTTTAATGATTGAAATTGGGATTATTGACTTCAATGTGGTTCATTTTATTTTTTTAGATCACACTGGACTTACACCGATCAATTAAGAGAATGTGAACAGAAATTTTATTCCGTTTAGTTTTCTTTATATATTTCACTGTTCGTTTAGTTCATTTCTTCAAAAACCGAACTAAAAGAGTATACTTTAATTATCGAACACTTCCAATATTCTTGTACATTGAACGACATTTTTGTAAATATAATTAACAGTGTGCCCAGCACAGATAGCTGGACAAGATTAAATTGTTATCAGACTAATTGAAGGGGAAAAAATAGAATTTAAAATACAAGATCAAATTACTATTTTTTAAGATAATAATAATAATAATAGAGATTTTTGTTTGAAATTAATAGAGATATTATTTTAAACATAATAAAAAATCTTGTATGCTGTAATAATCCGAAATAAAATACAATGTTCGTTATTGTTTTTCAATAGAATAATGATATAGCCACAAACTCTTATACAAACTTATTTTATACAAACTGATGTGGCATGATAAGATTGGTTGAATTAAAGATCACTTGGCCCACATGATTTGTTTTTTTTATTTTATATTTTCATTCAACCAATGAATTAATGACACATCAGTTTGTACAAAATAAGTTTGTACAAGAGTTTGTGACTGTATCATTACTCTTTTCAATAAATAGTAGCCCACCCAAATTTGGCGGCAATCCAGTTCAGAATTTGACATGAAGCCACGTGCCGGTTGCTGGGAGTTTCAACGTTCTGACTTGTTATTGCATCGCACGTCTGAAGCTTCAATCTCGTTCAAGATTCTGTGGTCTCAATACAAACTTGACTAAGGGTAATAACAAGCAGATCCCTCATTTCTTCCATATTTTCTGAAGGATGTAATATGTCCATAAAAGTCCATTTCCGTTAAAGAAGTCCCCGACCTCTATTTTTGATTTTTTTTTACATTTAGTTCCAACAGAAGAAACAGCATTATAACACCATAAGTAATATAATCAAATTAATAGTTTACTACTATGAATAATGGGTTGACCAATAAACCTTACTGAAGTACATAAGAGAAACTCATGCACTACTTAAGATATCAACAAAACATATCTTCATTTAATGTGCACATAACTCATTTGAATTTTATTTGGAAGTTTTTTAATTTTTTTTTACATATTTTACACTATCATAGCACTAGGAAGATTCATTTTTTTTTCTCTAACTTTTCATATTTGAAACATGTAAACTTCAAATCTAGAGAGAGAAAAATTATATATATTTATAAAATACAAAATTATAAAACTATCACAGATAAAGATCAAAATAAATAAAAACAATATATATCAAGATCTAGATGGATATATCTATCTTTTTCAATGGATTAATAAAAGGAGAGCTGTTTTGTTTTGTTCTAGAGATTTTTGAGAGAGGGAGGCAAAAAAGGAAAGAGAAGGAGCCTATAACCTCTATTGAAATTACTAAATCCTTGCAATTACTATTGTTTTGATCATTACAAATTAAGAGCATGATTTTTTTTTTAATTTTGCTACCGAGCACTCTTCTCATTCCATCCAAATATTTGAATTAATTGTAAAGCTATACTTTTTAGTAATATCTCAAGTTAGATAATTTTTAACTTGTAAACTTACTTAGTATAATAGTATTCTATGTAATGTCTTATGGATAAATGTGAGTGGATAATAAAAATTTTAGCTTGTAAGGATACTTATTATTCTATATAACTATCCTATGAATAAATATGGCATCAAATAAGTAGAAAGAACTATTTAATTATTTTAAAGCTAATCATTCTTACTTTAATTGTAAGATATCAAAACACCTAAATTATCTTATTAGAGTCAAAACATGTAACTGAATAGTAAAGAGCTTTCATTTTATTTATAAGAGAATGACCCTCACTTTCTCTTACTATCAGAAAAGAGTGGGCTAAAAAAATTCAAAGATTTTTTTTTTCCTTATACATTTCTTCAACATACGAGTAAATACAATCCACTATTATCATGCGTATACTAATCTAAGTGCAATGGAAGTGTTCAAATAAAAACCAATATGGGTACTCAATCATTTTCTTGAAGAGTCGGTTAACAATTTGATACAAACAGAAAAATATACGCCCTTATTTGAGAAATAAAAAAATCAGGTACTTCGATGTTATTGCTCCTCGTCACTAACTACCACTTTCTGTTTCTATAAGATAAAGAGAAAATGGAAGTGAAGATTGAAGAAGGAAAAGAGCTGTGAGCCTGCGACTGTGTCAGCGGCCATTAGTATTAAAAAAAAAATGAAGATAAAAATTAATCGTTATAACAGTAAAATGTATGGCATTTCGCAAATTTAGATCCGCAAATCATGCTCATTCGTAGCTTTGTTACACAGACAACACACAACCCACATACCAACTTTAAACAAAATCAATAAAAAATTAATTAAATTTTTTATCTAATTAATTTTTTCAAAATTTTCCTCTAATTTCCATCCATGTCCTCTCAATCTGTCAATCTCTTGTGTCTACAAAGAAAGAAAGAAAATTTTTTCAGTTTTGGGTCATTTTTATTGATTGGAAAGAGAAGGAACAAAAACCCAGAAACCCAATAAGGCCGGCCAGAATTCCTACATCATAGAACATATAGTCTCTTAATTTATCTAATAATTAAAAAAAAAATTTCTTTACGTCCTTTGCTAGGATTTCTGGTTTTGGTTTTCAAACAAATATATTTTTTTTTTCTGGTTTTTGCTCCACTTCCCATCTCTTGGTCTTAGTTCTTGATTTTCGTTACACAAGGTTTTGTGATAGTTACTTTTTGCTTTTGTTTTTCTTGTGAGTTCTGTTGATTCCAAAAGTGTTTTTCTTACAGTTTTGTACATTGCTGTTGTATGGTTAAGGAGTTGAAAATCTTGCTTTTTCTATGAGTATGATTGAAATTTGGTTGAAATTGGGAGAACCAAGATTGGTTATTTCAATATTTGTGAAATTGGGTAGAGTTCATGGTTACCCTTTTGCTTAATGTTGACATTATTGCAAAGGGTGGCTTGTGAATAATTAAAAATCACACCTCTTCGGCAACAAAAGGGATTGTGAGGGTGGGCAAGATTATGGGCTGCATTTGTTCCAAGGGAGCTGCACCAGAAGATGAAATTCATGCAAGCGATAGGGAAAAACAATTGAACATTTCCTCTGTTCAATTGGTTGCTCCAGCTCCTTCATTGAGAGAGCATCCTGGGGGGATAGTTGGTGGAAATGAAGGATCCGTGAGGCGGGGACAGCAGCAGCAGCAGCCTGGGTTGAAGGCTAATGTGAGTTCTGTGAAGGCTAATGTGACTGTTCCATTTGATGAGGGAGAGAATCCGAGGACAACGATTGTAGAGAGGCCTAAACGAAATCGTCATCAAAGATGTGCTACAATGGATATGGGAATGGGAATGGGAACGGAAACAACCGTTGTAGCTGTAGGATTGCAACCGCAGATGTCTAGGATAGTTTGCTTGCCAGTTGGGCCTGAAGGAGACGAAGTGGTTGCCGGTTGGCCTTCATGGTTAACTTCAGTTGCTGGTGAAGCAATCAAAGGATGGCAGCCGCGACGGGCAGATGCCTTTGAGAAGATAGACAAAGTTAGTTCTTGTTATCGCCTCTTTCATATATGTTGCTTATTATCTTGGATGTTTGGATTTAATTTGATTCTCAGATTTATAACTTTTTTACTTGTTTTTGTCTCTTTTTTTGGTAATAAAGCCATGATCTTGAACATGGTAATTGGTGGATTCTTGTGGAGTCTGGTTAGATGAAGCTCTCAAGTTAATTTAGAGTTATCTTAGAGCTAAAGAAAAGTTAAACGTAGTAGTTTACGCTCTGCTTTGGTGTTGATAACAATTATCTTCCTTGTAATTTGACACAACTGCTTACATCTAATATCTTGTAATAATGGTTGGAATGATATGATGTTATAGTTGTTTTATAGTGATACTTTGAAATGATGATGAATTGAAAGACTTGGAAAGCAATCCATCGAGCCAGTAAGGACATTTACCTTAATCATGAAGTACATACTTTGGTAATCTAAGATGTGATTCACTGGCAAATATGTTTGTTAATGTGCATTTAGCTCATGGCTGTTTGGTTGGAGTTCTAATTTCTTAGTTATAGGCTTGCTCAGCTTGTTCTGTCATTTTATATGCTAATTTCCAAATGTTATGATAAATTTGCAGATTGGACAAGGAACTTATAGCAGTGTATATAAAGCCCGTGATCTTGAGACTGGTAAAATTGTTGCACTGAAGAAAGTGCGGTTTGCCAATATGGATCCAGAAAGTGTTCGATTCATGGCCAGGGAAATCCATATTTTGCGTAAACTTGACCATCCAAATGTTATGAAGCTTGAGGGTCTAGTTACTTCAAGGTCAGGCAGCTTGTACCTTGTCTTCGAGTACATGGAGCACGACCTTGCTGGGATTGCAACAACACCAGGCATCAAGTTCACTGAACCACAAGTAATTGCTGTTCTATTGATTTTGATGTTTTAAGTGCCAAGTTTTGTAATATTCTCTCAGTTTATGAGGTGAACTTACTGCTGGAAAGATTGACCAACTATATGCTTAAACTTTCCACGTTTCTTCTGGCCATTTAGACCAAATAGTTTACTCATCTTGCAATTGATGTTAGTCTTATATTGAAATTTATGCAACTGGATTGCAGATCAAATGTTATATGCAACAGTTGCTTCGTGGACTTGAACACTGCCACAGTCGTGGTATCTTGCACCGAGACATTAAGGGTTCAAATCTTTTGATCAACAATGCTGGAGTTCTTAAGATTGGAGATTTTGGTCTGGCGACTACTTATGACCCTAGTCAAAATCTGCCATTAACAAGTCGTGTTGTGACTTTGTGGTATCGGGCCCCTGAGCTTTTACTTGGTGCTACAAAGTATGGAGCTGCTATAGATATGTGGAGTGCTGGTTGCATCCTTGCAGAACTGTTTGCTGGGAAACCTATTATGCCGGGAAGAACAGAGGTATTCTCATTACATTATACATAGGCTAACATTCTTAAATTGTCTCATGTATCAGATAACTGATTATAACTTTTTAAATATCTTATTAATTTTGCATAGAAACATATGTCTTCCATGCTTTGGTGTAAAGAAAATTCCGTCCAGTCTAAAGAGGACATTTTACATGTATTTAGATTTAACTGAACTTAAGGAACATTTTGCTTTGCTCTAGATTAAATTTCCATGTGGGGGATGGAAAACAAGATTTAGTATGTGTGTCATGTGTTGTGTGAATGTTTGTTTGTTCAGTGTTTCCATGCTATCTTTAAGTCAGTAGATTATTTTCTATGAACTCTTGTGAAAAGCATGGTTAATATTTATGTGGATGCAATGAGCATTATAAGGAATGAGCGAGGGAAAATTGAAAAATTTAACACAGCAGTCATATTTAGGTGATTATTACAATAGTGTTCCATGTAATTACAGGTGGAGCAAATGCACAAGATATTTAAGCTTTGTGGTTCACCCTCTGAGGATTACTGGCGGAAATCAAAATCCGCACATGCAACTAGTTTCAAGCCTCAGCAACCTTACAAGCGTAAAGTTCTCGAGACATTTAGAAACTTCCCTCAGTCAGCTCTGGCTCTAGTTGATAAACTACTCACAATTGAACCAGAGAATCGGGGATCAGCTGCTTCAGCACTACGAAGTGAGGTACATTTCATTTGACTTACACATTTGTTGAATCAAATGATCACAAATGTTGAAATTTGCCTGAGATTTTAACCTTTCTATCTGCAACATGAAGCAAATTTCCCAGCTATTACCTGTAGTATTTCTTTTTCCATACGAGTGCAGATTAAACAAACTGTTTCATTTGGCAGACATACTGATAATTGGATTTTATATTCTTTGCTTCTTCTAAATTTTTTTGTTCAATTTTCCAGTTCTTTAAAACGGAGCCTCTTCCTTGTGATCCATCAAATTTGCCAAAATATCCTCCGAGCAAGGAACTAGACGCCAAGCTTCGTGATCAGGAAGCAAGAAAGTATGCTATCACACTATTAATTCTTTCTTAAATACGCCTATGTGTATCTGTATGTTGTTTCCATTTCAGAAGATCCTGTCATAATTTATTAAGGAAATTAACATTTATGCATTCTCTTGCAAACTGTAGGCAAAAAGCGGAGGCTGTTAGAGGGCGTGGACCTGAATCTGTTAGACGAGGTTCAAGAGATTTTACTGCAGTCCGAACACCAGAGTTCATACCATCAGGACAGTCAAAACCCACAAGCATCAGCCACAAATTCCATAACCAGGAGGATAGTTGTTCTGGCTTCCGGATTGAACCGCCTACAGTAGGCAGGCAGAATGTAAACTCTCATTCTAGTACAGCAGTTCACCCTAGCACATCATGGAATAAGAGTACGGTCTCTACAAGAAATAATTCAGAGTTGAGAACACAGAGATCTCATTTGCCTCAGACAGCAGCAGACTTCCCTAACAATAATAATCGAATGAATGATAGAGTGTTCATCAGGGATTCAAATATGGTAAAGAAAACTCTTACTTTTCCCTCTTACCCTTGGCTATGATAAAATTTAAAAAAAAAAAATATTCCTGTCCACGTTTCACTAAATTGTTCTTAAGCCAAGTGTTGAATACTTCTGTGGTCATCATGATTTTGTACTTAACAGAACTGCATTGCACTTGTGTTATTTCAGGGGTATGTGCCGAAGAAAAACAGGATTCATTACTCTGGACCATTGATGCCTCCTGGGGGAAACATGGAAGACATACTTAAAGAGCACGAGAGACAAATACAGCACGCTGTCCGTAAAGCTCGTCTTGAGAAGTCTGGAACTAACAACAATGGTATTGTTGTCGGTCAGCCAAATCATTACGGAAGATATGGACGGTAACTCTCAAGGATTTTGACTCTGGTTCCTTGTTAGCATTGGATACTCACAGGGGTCTGACTATTCTCGACAGCAAAATCAGTTGACTTCTCTGGGAAGCTAACATTGTTTGGCGATCCGTAATCATATACCGTAGACATAAATGCCATGGAGGCTGGGGGGCTTAAACCGATGTTGAGCTGATGCCTATGATTGGAGGTTATGAAAGATTCTCATGCAATCAAAAATAGTTCCGGAGTTCATAAAATTGACAGGCATCTGTGCATAGTTTTCTTTTATCCTGTATTTTGTTTATACTTGCACCTTGTGGGTGAGGGAGCTTGATTTGTAACTTAGTATAGCAGAAGGGGGAAGGGTTGTTGGGTTAGATGAAAAATATTTGTGTACTTGCTGTAACATATCTGTCCTTTCACTGTATTTAAGAGATGGGTTTACACTTGTCTTGCTCATTCTGTGAAATTTAGCTAAACTTAATATAAAATTTCAGGCATATACTCATTCCAGAAACCCAAGCAACAAAGGATTCCTGTCATCTCCCTCATGGATTTCCCAACCAAACGCAGCATTTTATTGGATGTAGTTGGTTCAGCTGATAAGATCTATAAGAAAGGTTTGAGTTCGAATTCTGCTCACACTAGAATTAGGGATAGTTTACATAGATAATCAGTCTCTGGGCGAGCTTCAATAGAAAATGAATGGAATTTGCTGTAATTAATGAAGATGATGCATAGCTTAGTCCTATGTAATTATGCATAGCCTACTTCTATGTAATTAGGGAGAGTGAATGGAACAGTGATTTTGGCAATTAATAGTGAATGGAACAGTGATTTTGGCAATTAATATGAGAGAAAAATTCATTATTTTTTCCCATAATTAGCTGCTCAACTGTTTTATTTTGCCAACTTCTGGGACCTACTTATAAAATTTTGTATCATAAATTTAAGTTTTCAAAATATTTTTCCGGATCCTCTCTTAACTTGCAAAGGTTGCTCAGGACGTGTTTAAAGAGAGAGGGAGAGGGAGAGAGAGAGAGAACGTTGAACCCAACAAAACATTCTAACAAAAATCTTTACATGAAAGTTAATCAAATAATAAAACATTACACATTTCATCAAATGCAAGCCACAAATTGATTTCTTTTGGCTCTATGACTATGATTTTCCTTTCATGAACTGACGCTTTAAATTTAGCACAAAGATTTTATTTTGCTCTCAATAAGATAATGTGAGTATTATTACATACATAAACTATAATTAGCAAGGTTCTTCTTGGGAAAAAACAGAAAAATGGTAAAAGATCTACTGACTAAAAAAGTCAGTGAACTTTCTGTACATTTGGCTGCTCAAATACCCTCATCACAGATTCTGCTTCAACTTCCAGAATGATATCTACATTCTAGGGGCAACCATTAGCTAAAATATACCTACATATCTTGCTTAGGCTTCCGGCTCAATTCCGAGTAGTGACCACCCATAAGCTGCAAAATTTCCTCCCACAAACTCTCTGATGATGTATCGGATGTAGCACCACAGATCAAATCTGAGCTACATGCAGCAACATACCAATAATCTGATTCAATCTCCTCTCTCAATTGATCCAGCTGCCAACCGGCATAACCAACAAAGAATCTGAAATCCTGAGGTTTAAGCACCCCTTTCTTCACGAGGGCTGCCGCTTCATCCAAGCTGTTTCTTGCTCCGAAACATAGGCCAGGAATAACCTCCTCAAACCCAGGAAGTTTTGAATGACCTGTTTTAAGAAGAAACATGCTTGCTTCCAGAGGCCCACCAAAATGCAAAGAACAATCAGCAAAAGTGGTCGCTAGTTCATGATTTGTAGGCTTCATGTGTTTGATCTTCTTGTGAAGTGGACGGTTAATGACAACTCCAAATGGCCCTTCCTGTGGATGTCTGGTACCAGATCTGAGGAGCAGCACAACAGTTCTCTCAAAGGTACGAATCCCATCAAGCTTTTCCGTGGCAACAAGGACACAGCCCGTCTCAGGAACCGGAATAGGGTGGGCCCATTTTAGGCCTAGAGGTTTGGACTCATGAGTTGACCCACCTTGGTTTTGGGTATCAGATTCTGACTTCTCTGCCTGATAAAATAATTAAAGTGTAAATTTCACTCTGCACGTCTTTCGTTATGTCAGTGAAAAAGACACTCCATATCAAGTCATGAAGTAATTACTGTATCATAGCAGACAGGAATAAAAATGAGGCTTTGATCCAGATCAAATTGGGCTCAGGTGAAGTAGTGGCTTAATGGTCATTGAAACAGCTACTTTTAAAAAAAGAAGGTGGGGGGGCACTCAGCCTGGAATCTTTTCACCCAACAAGTCTCAGCTCAGGGGCATTGCTTTGATCTTAGAAATAATGCAGGTGAAAAAGAAAAACATTGAATGCCTTTAAAATTAAACCCTTTTCATTATATTTGTACTTCCTTTTCCAAAAGAAGGATAGAAGTATCCCAACTTCTCCTTCAAGAATTTTCCAAATAAGTATATTTACTTCTATTGAAAGTGTAATTTGACCAATATAACAGGCAGGGCTACACTACTAGAGCAAATCCAAAAGACACAATGTAACTCCAACTAAGGTTTATTATCAGAAGTTGTGAACTAAGCTGACTAAATCATTAAAAAGGAAAAAGGTGAGCTTCCCAAATCTGTTCCACTTCCTCAAACTTCAATACTGTCCATTGTGGAATAGAGTAACAATCAAACAACGAACAACTCACTAAAGACGAAATACTTCACCTGTTCCCGGGCAAACAGATTAGCTCTGAACTCTCTCCAGTCCAAGTTTATATGAGGGGACTTCTGGGATGCAGTGTCATTGGATTTGTTGCTGTCAGAAGAATTGTTTCGTTTCAGATTATCTCCTTCTGGACTAGATCGATCACCATTTCCTGAATTCATAATCATAATTGTTAATCGTGTTAAACTACAATTTAAGTAGGTCAAAAGTTTAAGCACCCATGAGACCGGTCGATATCCAACTACAAGCTCCATTGGAACAAGAATCATGTGCACGTGGAAGTTAAGACCCAGTATGTAATTATCATTGGTCTAATCTTCAGCCAGTGTTCGAGATCCCAAAGATAATTTCTGTTCACACAAGTTCTCCAAAACTAGTCAAAATATAAAAATTTCTTGCTAGAGACCAGTTACTACCTAATAAAAGATTTAGATAAGAGTTTTTATTATCATAAGCTATTATGAGAAGTAGTAAGAAGAATATCATGAATTTTCTCTTTTTAAGTAAATATGTAAAGATACATACAGAGGAGTTTAAATGAAAGCTGTTTGCTAAAGTAAAAGGTATTCATAGATGGTTCAATAATCTTTCGGGACTCAAGCCACTGTCCATGGAATTATATCTCCTCGAGGAATAGTATTATTTACTCTAATATGAGCTTGGGTAATGCCAATGAAGAAAGTAAGATTTGGGCAGATACATAAATAGGGAATTTCACTCAAGAGAGTTCTGTTGCTGCATATCTACAAGCTGCCTGGTTCCTATAATGATTCTGCTTTGAGTATGGTTTACTATTTTCTCTATGGGATTGAATCTAGGACATAAAAGAAATATAAATAATAGAGAAACTAAAGAATGGGCACACTTTCTGCCTTTTATCAAAGTAGTTCCATACAATCTATCAAGCTTAAATAAGGAAATGGAATCTCGATAAAGCAGGGTGCTTATCGAACAAATCTTCCTTTACTAGGCCAATTGATGATCACAAACTTCCTCATTTTTTCAGACATCTTTTACAACTAGAAGGCTAAGATCCTCCTGAAGTGGAGTGTTAGCCAGCAACATTGTTCATGGGAACTAACACAAATCATACTATTTGAAAGCGACAAAATATGTGTTCGACTCCTGCATAATGTATTGTAGGCAATTATAAAGTTAAAACATCCACTCTGTTTTACTGACCTGTCAATTTGAATTTGTGTTATAACTTTGTCTTGGTTTCTAATGTGAAATGGGTTATTCTAATCTCGTTTGCAGCATTTTATTTATAGGAAGATAGGAGACTTCAAATTTCATGAAGATGGTTTGTGTTTGTTATCCTAACAGTCATTTTTGGACAGAAATGAAATAAGTTTTAACGTTAGAGGATGAAGGAATCTTTAATTCTCTAGGTAATGTAAGATTCACAAAGCCATTTCAATTTCTCTATCCTACGGGTTTGGATTTCTATAATCCCTGCTCCATACCCTTCTTTTCTTTTTCAGTTTTTCTCTGCCCATAACCTAAAAAATACACCTATAAACAAAAAAGCAAAGATTGGACAGAGTTAGCAGTTGATCTGATAGATTATTTGTGCAGCATGTACTAGAAAATGATTTATGAAAACACAGCTCCATGAAATGCATTTTATATAATCCGACTAAATGGCAATAATACTTGTACAGGCTCTCTTTTTCAATTAAGAAGTGTCCTTGTCTTTGCTAGAATTTGAAGATTCAGAGTTAAAAGAACAGGATTTCCATACTCTTAAGTACTTCCATCATGTCTTGCTAATGTTTAACTTTTGCCACGAGAATCTTATTGTTTGACATAAATGAAAACTACTGAGCAACAAAATAATGTTGATTGTAACTCTAGTTAAAGCTTGCTGAATGAATTTAAGAAGAAGTCCAAAAATATAAAATCATAGTACAAGCACAGAGCTAAGGATGGACCTATTATTGAAAGATAAAGAATTTAGCTCTTTCAATGAATCTCATCAAACACAGCAAATTGAACTATCATCACCTAAATTAAGTTTCTTCCCCCAAAAATATCAAGCCTGTTATTATATACAGTGACAACCGCATGAGCAATAAAAAAAGTACTGAGTTGGTTCAAGACGCAAGTCACATCTCTAGCTGAAGGAGCAATTGAACCAGAAGATATTGTGTTTTGCACAACTATCCAAACACATACTGAACAACAAACACCAATGCTGCTTTTTGTGCAAAAATAAAGGCTTAGCTTTGATTGTTCATTCTGTCAGAACAACAATAATAATAGGAAAATGAACAAAAACATCCAAAAACAAAAGGGAAGAACAAGAAGATCAAAAATGAAAAGCATATAAGAATCAATCTCTCCAGAGCCATACATTAAATTGAAATACAATATCTGTGCAGCTACACAAATGTCTTTGCAGGTTCCATAATCAACATAATATTGAGTCCATGGCAGTGCAAGCAGCAAAGGCTAGTGAAGCACAGAACAAAATTGTAACTACCTACTAATGGCTTTAAAACAGTATAGATGATATATAACACTACCAAAATAATCTTGTATTCCTCATATTGCTTAACGTAAGAGGATTGAGCAATGCAAGTCATAACCCATTGAGAGTAGTTCTAACTACTCAGTTTCTGCATTATGAAAACCCTTCAATAGACACGCACTTGGCAGCTAAGGTTTACCAGCACTCGCTCACTTATACTTGCCAATTTTATTTCACATCACCTCAATCCCAACATACCCTAAATTCCTTTTAGTGAGCTTAAAATGAAACCATAAGTTATGATTTTAATTTTTTCACTGCATCATCAAACAGACATTTGCTATACACACGTAATTTCACTTTCTAACACTGATCCTAGTGAAATTTTTTCAAAAATATAACTACAATTTTTCCAGAAACCAAACATCAACACCTAAAGCCACAATAACCCTAAAACCCCAAAATTCAACCTCCATCACAGAATCTAAAACAAACCCAGATTACAAAATAATCCAATATACATACATACATACATATATGTATATATGTATGTGTGTGCGTCTCTCTCTCCTCTATGTATATATATACATACATACATATACATATATACATATATAATCATTACCAGGCGAAGATGGGTTGCTGTCGTGGTTCTTCTTGGCCATAGAAGTAACAAGCAACTTATGATTCTGAGTATGAGATGAAACGAGTCTGCGTTTCAAGACATTGATCTCAAAAACTCCAACTTTACCCATAAAACTGGAACCGGGTTTACAAATCCTCATCCAAACAGGAGGGCCTAAGCTCGCGTTCTTTACATGCACTGTCCACAGATCCATTTTTCCCCACCTCCAACCTTATCAACAATTCTAATTCTTTTTTTTTTTAAATTTTTAATTTTTTTTACCTTCAATTTTCTTTTTTTCTGATGGGTGGCTTTTTGATCGATGATTTTGTGAGAGAGGAGGAAAAAGATCCCGTTAGAAACGATGAATTGAGAGAGAGAGCGAGAGAGAAAATCTGCCCAGCACTAGATATTAGATGAGAAGGAGACGAAAGAAATGATAGCGACGGCCGACGGTTTCAAGAGTGAGAGAATATGCTTCGTTTCAAACAAATTATTATCCGGATAATAACATCAGTATCCGTAATTTATTATTTTTCTCAAATAACAATAAAGTATTCTAATTTATATAGAAATGGTCCTAGGATCATGTTGAATTGAATAAAAGTGCCTTTTAATGTTAACTTTTGTTCCATACGATTTCTTAGTAATGATAAGTTGTTTTTATTTATTTATTTATTTTTTTACTACAGAGCATTCTATTGACATTTATAATCCAAACTCTATTAAAGTCTTATAAATCAGTTATGTGATGATGTAATTCAAAATATTAGAGCTCATAATAGGCCGAATTTACTTCTAAATATTTAGAAGAAAATCAACTTTCATAATGCATATGAAAAGTCTCAAATTCTCGACTATAGTACTGAAGTAAAGAGGTGACAAATGTTCATTACTAACCAAGAAGTGATATAATTCTAATTTTTGTTTTGTTTCTATTTACTTTAATTAGAGGGCCATTGAATTTCATGTCATTCCCTCTAATGAGACTTAAACCTAAGACCTTAGTCCCATGGAGCCATGGAGGTTATGTGTCTTATGACATGAGCTAGAATTCACCTGAAAATTCAACTTTTTAGCATTATTGTGGCTTAAACCTTAGCCATGTGTTTGAAACCAAATCATTTTAACTATTCTACCACATAATTTTTCTTAGATTTAGTTATAATTAAAGAATAGTTTATTTATAATTTAACAATTTGCTTGCTTTTATTATTAGTATAAGCCTTAATTTTAGCATTCTAGTTAAACTAGTAAAAAGACTCTTGCTTTATTTTAAAAATCTTATTTCTACCTTCTCATAAAATTACATTTAAAAATAATATATTTATAATTGGTATACAATTTTTACTAAAAATTCTAATTAATAACTAAAAAATAATTAAAATTTCTATTTACAAAACTTGTATCAGCATTAGATCTATTTGAGGAAGCTCTACAGTCTATGCCAAACAATTTTTCGCGAAGGGTGAAAGTCAAAATTCAATCTCATGAGGATAAATAACTATTTACCCAAAGATGCGTGCTCAAAAAAAGAAAGAAAAAATAAACTAAACATGCATTTGAGCATGGTGTTTAGGGTTGGCAGAAAAGCCCGGGCCGGCCCAGGCCCGCATCGGCCCGGCCCAGGCCCGCGGGCTTTAAGTCCGGCCCGTGACTTGAAATTATGGGTAAGGGCTCAAAGTTAATAAAGCCAATAACATGTGGACTCAGTCAAGGGCCTAAATGAAAAGCCCGGGCTTAAGCCCGGGCTTTATAATAAATAATAAATAATATATATTATATATATATATATTATGGATAATGGCTTTATATATATATATATTAAAAAATGTATAATATATTATAAAATTGGAAAAAAAAATTAATTGCTTTACAAAATAAATATATGTATTATAAAATATATATATATA
>MKYO02026416.1:77131-258703 GCA_002013955.2 Citrus medica
TTTTTTATATTAGTGGTTGATTTGTACGTTGTGTACGGTATTTGTATTGTTAGTATTTTTATATTTTGTGTTGCTAATCATGTATTAGAGAATTATATTTAAGTTTTTAGCCTATTGTAGTATTATGTATTGGTTAATTATGTTTTGAAAATTTATAATTTTATTTTTTAAAAAAAAATTAAAATTTCGTAAAAGCCCGGGCTTGGCCCGCGGCCCGTCAAGGCCCGGCCCGCCCAAAGCCCGCTCAACTTGGATGGGCTTTGAGAGGGCCTGGACTTATTTAACATTATATGGGCTTGGTCCTGGGCTTGGCAAAGCCCGGCCCAGGCCCTTAAATTGCCAACCCTAATGGTGTTGGATCTATATGATAAGAATAAATAATTTATTGTTATTTTCAAAATACAAAACAATTCTAGGGATTGAGATGTTATTACACAGATTATTTTGCTCTGTGTGTGGCGTATGTTAGAGGATTGGGGTTAGTTTGGGAGTGTCGTTGCGCCGTCGCGTAATTTGACGCACCTTCAGGGTAAAGTGGACCGAGTCTCTTGACTGTTGACGTTTGTGGATTGCTGAGGATTTGCTCAAACCGCCGCGGTAACATATCGAAACTGTCTCATGTATTACCTTGAATGCCACTAAAGCCTTGTCTTATGAAGTGCAAACTCACAATTTTATTGAGGGCCCAAGTTATTGTTGTAAATGGTGCTTCACCATTTCATTAAGATATAAGTCCCCCATAGGAAAATTAGTATTTTCTTTCTCTTGTTTAACCTATAATTTTGTGTATTATGTCTCAAGATGGTCACTATAAAAAATTAATTAATAGAGCTATTAATAAGGTAATTCGAGGTACTTTGTTTTTGTATAAACTTTTTCTTTATCTATTTTATTTATAACACATTATCAGCACAATAACTGATTTGATGCAAATAATATCGCACTTTGACACATACAATTTAATTTTTACTACTTTTGTTTATTTATGCTTATTTCTTTTATGCTTTATTATTATTATATTATTATATTGTTCGTTTATTTGTTTATAACAATTTTAATTTATATGACTGGTTTTATAATACCACTTATATTGTTATTATTTTGTTAATATGTTATTATTTTATTAATATGGCTAGTTTAATTTATTAGTTTAAATGGCTGGTTTAACCGCTGACCAAGTTATTTTAATTTTAATAAATTAAGATTTGTTCTTACATATATTTATCTTTGAATATTATTGGATAGCCTGAAGTTTACAATATAAATAAAGTGGTGAGAACCTAAAGTTATAAGTTATGATTTTAGAAGCTATAACATGAGGTTCTAAATACATGCATGAAATTTCTACAAATTTTATAATTTTTTTGTTTTTGTTCATATTTACACATTTTATATTTACATTATCATTTTTTTGTTTGATTATTAATGAGGTTTTGAAAAATGGTGAATCTAAAGAATCCCTAAATTCCCGCTCTTAAAGTTTTTAGAGAAAACTACCTTTCATGGTGTTGGGCGCCAGAAAAAAACCTTCAGGCTATTTTCCTTACAAGAAAAATCAAAAGCTATGGTTTTCTTTCTTCATCACTTACATGAGAGCCTAAAAGCTCAATATTTGAGGGTGGAAGATCCATTAACTTTCTAAAACAACCTCAAGGATAGATTTGACCACCATAAGATATTTTCCTTGCAAAAACCAAAAATGAGTAGTTAAACATGAGTTTATAAGACTAACTATAACTCTGCTCTATTCTACATCACTTCAGAACTGATATTGTGTGGTGAAACAATTACTGAAAAATATATGGTTGAGAAGACATCCTCCACATTTTACATATCAAATATAGTCTTACAATAATAATACTGAAGTATTGATATAACAAATACTTTAAGCTAATAACATCTCTTTTGATTATAGATAAAGCAATGAGTTCCTGATGAAAAATCATAAATTACATCCAATTGTTTCTCAATTATTCCTAGAAACGAATGCAAAGGCAAGTACTAATAGTGGATGTAATCCAAAAAGTAAGATACCCTATGGTGGTCACATGAACTCAGGACAATGGAACAACAAAAATAGACGCCATTAGAAGTGGAATGTCTATGAGAGATATAATAAATACAATGTTGCAAAAACAAAAATGCTATAAATGATAATGAAGAAATTTGTTATCGATGTAGGAAAGATAAATTGGTCACATCCTGCTGTGAAAACGAACATCTGGTAGGTCTTTACCAAGCATCTAAGAAAAGAACAGGAAATATTGAGAATAATCTAGTCAATAACTCGGATTCTGTTGATTTGACTCATCTTGATGTTTCCGATTTCTTCAAAGATACAGAGGGAAAAATTGATCACTTAATTGGCGATGGATTAATTAAGCCCTCGTTATTATGCCATATTATTAAGTTATTAATATTTTAACTTTGTACTTTTATAGTTCCATTAGATGCACTTAATGCTTATATATAATCCCGATATCTAACATGAACTTTGTTTTATGTGAAGTTATGGATTTTAGAAATAAATTACCTTTTTTAGAAACAAAAGTTGGAGATATATGCTTGGCTGATAGTGGAACCGCATACAATATTCTTCAAGATTAAAAAAAAAATACTTCTTGGAAATAAAGCTACTTGAAGAAAAAATAAATACTACTTTTGGTCCTATAGACCAAATAGAAGGCTCATAAAAGTTATACTCTTATTAGCAAACAGAACAAAACTAGTAATCCAAAATATTTATATCCAAGAAAATCTAAAATAAATAAACTGACTTTTAAGGATATCCACCGAAATGGATATCATATTGAGAAGTTAAATTAAAAATAATATGGAATATCTCTATATTTCTAAAAATGTCTTAGGAAAGAAATACATATTAAAAAAGCTTCCAGCATTCTCTTTAGGATTATAATATACAATTATGAACGCGACTACGAGCTACGCAATAATGAACTAGAAGTTCACAGATCAAAAAATATTTATGTCCTTGAACACCCAAGATCTACAATGGTCCATAAAATTATTAAAAATTCTTCTAGACATTTATTGAAGAACCACAAGATTCTATTGCCCAATAAGATTATTTGTAGCACTTATAAGAAAAGTTTGTGCTTAGACCCTCCCTTTCTAAGATGGATAATGAATCTCCATCATTTTTACAAAGAATTCAAGGAGATATATGTGGACCAACTCATCCACCTTGTGTACCATTTCGTTACTTTATGATTTTGATTGATACATCTATATGGTGGTCATATGCTTGTTTATTGTCCACACTCAATGTTACATGTTCAAGATTGATTGCCCAAATTATAAAATTAAGGGCACGATTTTCCGATTATGTAATTAAGTCTATACATCTAAATAATGCTAGTAAGTTTATATTTAAAACATTTGATGACTGCTGTACATCAATTAGTGTTGATATCGAACAACTAATTCCATATGAACATACACAAAATAGATTGGTAGAATCATTAATTAAGCGATTGTAGATAATTGTAAGAACTTTACTTATGCATACAAAAATACCAATATCTAAATGGGATTATGCTATTTTACATGTTTCAGTTTAATCAGTCTAAGGCCATTGTTTGTCATCAATATTCTTTTTTACATCTTGTACTTGGTTAATAATCTGACATTTCCCATCTACGCTCTTTTGATTGTGCTGTGCATATTCCTATACCACCCCTCAATGCACAAAGATGAGACCTCAACATCGTTTGAGAATTTATGTAAGTTTTAACTCATCTTTGAATTATAAGATATCTTGAATCCCTAACAGTTGATCTTTCATCACATGTTTTGGAAATTAATGCATTTATAAGACAATTTTTCTTTCATTGGGGAATAGAAAACCTCTTGAAGTAAGGTATGAGCTTTCTTGGAAAGCTTTCACTTTATATTATTTAGATCCTCATACCAAGCAATGTGAAAATAAAGTACGAAGGATAATATATTTGCAAAAAATTATAAATCAATTACCAAATGCATTTACAGATGCAGTAATAGTAACCAAGTTCTAGCTATTAATATATTAACTCGGGTGATTGTTCCTATTGAACAACCAAGTGTTAAAGAAACTAATGATTTATTTGTTGCATGTCAGAAACATGGCAGACCACTTGATTTCAAAGACAATGTTCCTTGAAAGAAGAGATAAAAGATCAGGATCTTATTGAAAATAATGCTAGAGCTATAAAGTACCTATATTATCTTAATCGCAAGGTCTAAATTAATCAATAGATTTTATGTAGTTCACATGATGAATTTTCTTGTTTGATTTATTCTTGTTGCGTCTCTTTGATTCTGATTTAAAGCTATCTTGTAGTGTTTGATTAATTTATCAATCGTTTGTGATTTAAAGGACTTATGTGGCCACTGGTTAGCACGAGCCCATATATATTTCAAGGGAAATTGCTAATTTCTCCCTTATTGTAATAAATATATACCATTTACTTCATGCTATTTTTATAATAACCAATAACCTCCCGACGATATAAGTTTATAATATTACCCATATTTTCAAATACATTTTTATGTATACTTATTATAAATTAAATAAATCATCTGAATAGACATAAAATTAAAAAAACTAAATATATGTTTTGATGTGAACAAAAATAATTAATAATAAATTTTTTTTTCTTGTACTTCTTTATTTTGTAAACATTTTCTTATAATAAATATTTTATGATATTTTAAAATTAAATGTAAAAGTACAAGAAAAATATTTTATTATTTATTTTATAATGATTTTTTATTAATCATTCAAGTTTCTTTTGATAATTATTTTATCATTTTGTAATAATTGTCTCATTTATTTATTATAAGAAAATGTTATAAAATAAAAAAGTACAAGAAAAATATTTTAATATTAATTTTTTCACATCAAAACATATATTTCTTGTTTTTTATACTTAATTTTTATTTTAATTTCCATTCATGTGATTTATTTTTATCTTGATTTATTTTATCTAAAATAAAAATAAATAAAAGTGTATTTGAAAATAAAGATAATATTGTAAACTTATGCTATTGAGGGTTATTGACTAATTTAAAAATAACAGGGAACAAATAGTATATATTGATTACAATTGGAGAAAATATATTTCAAACCTAGAAACCGTAAAATTTTATTCTCAAGATTATAAAGAATTTTGAATCTACAAGGAACTCTCAAAATGGCCATTCAATAGATTGCTTGCGTCAAGAGTTTTGCTTTGGTTTCTGCTATTCAAACTCATCTCTACCCTTTGAAGTTTATCTGTGCCATCAATAGTATCACTGTGTATAAAATAAACCCCCAACGATAAATGCTGCCAAGCCATGTAGCTACCAGATTCTTGGTCTTAAGAGCAAGCAATAAGTGGATGCTACATGGAGGTTTTTAATGGTTCATCAGTATGAGTATAGTCAAAGAAGAAACTGGGGGCTTAGGTGGCGTTTGTTTTTTTGTCTGAAATATGAATAGACCTGAATTAGTCTGAATTCTGAATAGATCTGAATGTCTGAATCTGAATAATATATATATATATTTTTGAATCTCGGAAAATAAATATTAAGTTGTTTGTTTTTTTTAACTTTAAAACTCAAAATATGTACTTTTATATTTGTTTCCTTATTAAATTTGAATGTCAAATAAATAATATATTAAATACCACCATATTTTAACATTTATAAGGAAAACTATATTCAAGTGAATACATAATGATTTTAGAAATTTAATATATAAAATACCATAAATTTTAAATTTTATCGTATATAATATAAGAAAGAAAAAACTAATAAGATGCTTGAAACAACTGATTTGCCATTTCATCTCGAAGTTGTCGCATGTAATTTTGATCTTCAATACTTGAGGAGTTAATAGCATTAGCTGTGTGGTTTTGATTGCTATGACCACTTTCTAGCTCAACTTCATCATTTTCATATTGAGCAAATAATGCATCATCCACTGATATTTTTCGAAGAAAATTATGAATCGCCATGCATGCCACCACTATTTTTCTCTGTGTATCAAATGAGTATGGTACCATCCTTTTTAGTATTGGAAAACGGGCCTTTAGCACACCAAAAGCACGCTTAATAACATTTCTCAATTTAGCATGGGCATGATTGAATATTTCCTCCCTTCCTCTGGCTCAACCGCCACCACGAAAGTCACCTAACCAATAACGCACATGACAATATGGTGCCATGAAACCTCTTGTATGTGAATATGCTGCATAAACTAAATAGTATTTATCTAGAAAAAAAACCATTCAACATGAGTGACTAATAAAATATAATATTATAAATTATAATGAATAAATTGGTAAAATAATGAATAATGACATACCAGGCGGTGGAATAGGAAAATTATTTTTTGAATTACGAATGGTTTCAGTTTAGACCCTTGAATCATGTGCAGTTCCTTCCCATCCAACAAAAACATATCTAAATTGTTAACATAAATATTTCTTTATTATTGATTTTGATGATAACAAACTTAATTAAGATTTATTAATCTTTTAAAAGCTCAAAATAGTTTTCATATACTTTTAAATCATCATTCTCACTTTATAAAGGGTTTATATTCTATGAAAATGTTTTTGGTTATTCTCATGTTAATGGTTTCAATTGAAAAAGCTTTGAGATTTTTTATAATAACAAGTATTGCTTAAAATCTTGAAAATGGACCTAATTGACAAATTTTATAAAGTTTTGAGCCATATTATAATTTTATAAAGTTTTGGGGTCAAACTGTAATTTTATAAAAATAGTTCACTGTAGTAGTTACTGTAGAAAACGGCGATCCGACATCTTGATAACGGCTCACCGACATCGAACAGAATTGAAGATTGGTCTCTGGACACTAACGGCGATTCAAACAAAGTTGATCACAACATGACCATTGAGCTTATATTCGATAATACAATCTTCATAGAGCTTTAAAACACATTCTTACTTCATCTATTGACACATTGGACATTGATTTGTAATCTTAAATATTGTGTGAGAGAAAAATAATTTTTAATCTTTTACTTTGAGTGATTGTAAGTGTTGGGATACACTTGGGTTAAGAGCTTGGGGATAATTTCTTGTTGTAAAGGTTTATTGACACCTTGGAAATCAAGTGTAAGCATTTGAAGCCTTGGAGGCTTGCTTAGTGAAATCATCAAGCCCGAAAAGCTTGGAGGCGTGGACGTAGGAGAGGTTGGTCGAACCACGTAAAAATCTTCGTTTTTGAATCTCTCTTCTCTTATTTTTTTTATATTGTAATTGATTTCATTGTTATTCCATTAAATTTATTTTAGATTTGCATGATAATTTGTTTTAGAATCAAACAATTTTTAGAATCTCAATTCACCCCCCTCTTGGGTTGCATACTTGTATTTCATAAATATCATGCCAAAATCACAAAGGACCATTACATTTTGAAAGCATTCTCCCTTGCCGCGACCTCTATATGGCACTTGTTTATCAGTTGGAATACATGCATGAATAACAGTTCCATCAATTACACCAACTGAATCCTATATATTAGTAATTAAATTATTTCAATAATAAAAATAAAAAGCTTTATTCTTCAACATATTAGTATACATAAAGTTTTGTACCTTAAAAATTTACCTTAATCGAATATTACGGATGCCTTTTGAATTATCTGTAAATGACGGAGGAGTGATCATTTCTTTCGAAAACTTCATCATTGTCGTCGGTACTTCATGAAAATATCTATGCACTGTATGACCTGAGTGCTGTAATTTTTGGGAAAATATGCTCTTTAAAAGCATATGTGTTTATTTAATTGTAATAAACTATTTTTCTGATTAATAAAATAAATGAGGTATTTTATTCAAATATCTTAATTGCATTAATACTTGTATTAAAGTCCATTTAATCATATTATATGTATTTATGTGATCACCATGTGGATTCACAGAAGACATAAATACAAGTTATCTTATGATTAAATAAATTTAGTTCGCAGTTGATAAATAAAGTTGGGCACTTTATTTAGGTATAGACTGTAATAAATTCATTGAATGATTTGTCTTAATCATGTATGAATTTATTGATGTAGTACGACTACATTGAACAGGATCACATATGAGATTTAATTAACTTTGTAATAACTGTCAGACTTATTAAATCTCATAGGCGTTGATTTTACTGTAATCTTAATCTTGAGTTAATTATGATTTCATGATTGTAATTGTTATTCCATTTGAGTTATCAATGGGCACGACACATTCTTGTGGTCAAGATTACCCGGTATCTTGGTGGGAGCAATTATGAGTATTGGAGTTATGGATTAACAATATAGAATTTGTACAACACATCTCTTGATGGGTTTTCGGCACTTGATCATAGAATTCTCTGGCCAGAGTGTGTCAACATATTTAGTATGTTGAAAATGATCATTAGAGAAAACCAGTAAGGATCAAGGAATAAGATGTTATTAAATTGATTGGACAGTTGAGATATCAATTTAATTAACGATGTGGTACAAAGGATTGTGCAGTAAAGAAATCAATGTGGCTTGGGACGAATTATTATTCGAGCATACAATTATGGAAGTCAGTTCCAATCTTTTAGTGGAATAGATTTGGAATTAAATAATTGGGCTAGTTTAATTACAGGCCTAATTATTGTAGCCACTATTGTATGTTCCCAAATGATCCCCGGGTTAGCTCATTTAATTGACTGCACCACTACTGGACTAATAAGCAAGATAACTAGCTATTTGGGTCAAAAGCCTAAATATATCATTTAGTGGGAGGCTTCATTTAATTAGCTTTTGTGTAAGGGGCCTTATGTTATTTTACAAGGTGGGTCCCCTATTGAAAAAGCAAATAACGTGGGTTTTGTTTTTGGATTACTTGGAGCCTAGGGTTTTCACTAAAGGGTGATATAAAAGGCTTATTTTTCTCAAAAGAAATGAGTGAAGCCACTTTATATAAATCAGAGAAAAAGATTTTTCTCTCTATTGTTGAGAGAAAAATTTTCTCGTGCTAGTTGCTTTGGTAGTGATAAAGGCGCCCACACGTCAAGTGCAGATCGAACCTGAGTCATAACCTGGAAGATCATTGGTGACAGTTCGTGATCTAACAAGCGTGGTGGTGACGGATCGTGATCTAACAGGAGTGGTGGTGGCGGATCGTGATCCAGGAGCTTAAATCACTTCAGCGGAAAAAGCCAACTCGGATTTTCAAGGTACGATTTTTAGAATATAAATTCTTATATATTATATGAGAGCGATCTTCAAAAGGTTTTATAAAAATTTAAAAACCTGATTTTTCCCCAACAGTAATCTAATTTTAATGAACCGATTTCGAAGATTATGGCTAATTGTAAATAAGAACATAGCCATTTTCTCTTCAACAGTTAAATGCTTACTATCAGAAAGCCATCATTTTTCTTTGAACAATTGACATAGAGATATGAACCCATTCTTATCCATCCGCATAAGATCATAGTAGACTATTGGTGATCCATTTAAAAGTTCTTGAATGTAAAGAGAACCTGTCAGAGATGATGTAGATATTCGTTGCCTTTTGGTCGACCCTTTCAATAATTTTTTTACCGACATAATCAATCGTTTCCGTAATATTCGTTTAACCCCAATCTTTATGTCAACTTCTTCGTCAGCCATAGCCATATCTATTATACAAAAATAAATAAACAAATATATATTATATATGTAGCATTTAAAGAAGAACATTTAATATTAATTTAATGTTGACATACCTACTATTAAAGTCCAAAGTATTGCTTGCTTAGGCTGCAATTTATTTGTGATAGGATATAACAACCTGACCATATAACAAATTTATAAGAAATTGCAAGGACAAAAATAAAGTAAAAAAAACATATATAAGCAACGTAAACCACACTTTGAGCAGCAAGATATTCATTAAATGTTCAAATAACCAAAACACACAATTCACTACACAAACCAAAAGTTCAACAATGACCTTAATCAAAACTTTGATTCATTGCATAAACAAAAAGCTATATAATCCAAAAATTCCATAATGACACCAAATAAAGCATTGACAAATGAACTAGGAATAAGATATTAAGGCCCTTTTGGTAAACTATAAATCCATCCAATTCGTTCTTCATCACACTCCATGCCCATCCATAGTTCTCGATACTCTCTCTTATTGCAGAATGCATTAGTAGCCACATTATACATGGGATTGTCATTAGTTAGTAGCTTTCTCAAAATTGGCATGCACTGAGTAATTGAAGGTCCTTTGTCATCGGTCTTCTCTAATACAGCCACTAATTTGTTGATATCTTCGCGAGTTTCATCCGATTTGCTTTTCTTTTGTTTCTTTTTACACCTTTGCATGTCATCGGGAAGTGGTTCATCCACATTGGTGTATGAATCTGGTGTTTTTACCTCACAATCATTATCTTCTAAGTTAATTGGAGTTTCCGATAGCATCGATGATAGATTTCCCATTTCTGGTATCCCTTCCATTCCAGAACTCCAGTTATAAGCTCCTGTTGCTACTGCACCTGAGAACAATGCCTCCAACTCTTCAGCATTTGCTAAAGGTTTATTGCGAAATTGTTTAGCTTCTGGATATTTCTGTTCAATCAAAACATAATAATTGATTATACTTATATTGTAAAATTTTTAAATAATTCACATAAATAAAAGAAAAAAAAATGTTACCTTCAAGTATTCTTCTCATCTTTCAGGTGGCCAATCAAAAGTACGAGTTGTAGAATTGTAACCATGTCCTGTTGCCATTGTTATTTTCAGCCATGTGAGGTACTGCCTTTTCATATAATCCCATCCATTTTTAAGTTGTTTCGGGGTAATAGATTTTCCTGTCAATGTTTTCAGTTCCTGAGAAATCGTGTTCCAAGCAGTAGGCTTCAAGGTTGCCCCAGATCTATTTCCATTGTTTGCTTCACACATGCAGAGATCAATAAAATATTTCCTATAAGTAGGATCAGTCCAATTTGCTCTCTCCCCTTGTGACGACATCTATAAGAAAGTTCCGCAAAAAACAATCAAATGGAACCAATTGTGGATTATTAATTTCAGCGATTGCCATTATTAATTTCATTCAAAGAGACTGGAAAATTCGTCACCACCCAAGATAGCTCTATTAAAACTACTTCAACCAATTACAAAAAAAAAAAAACATGCAATGTCATATCTACATTCAGTCAATTGATCATACACAACATCATCTCAATTATAAAAAGAAAATTGAAATCAAACAGATGAGCAAAAATTCTCACAAAATAATCACTGTCATATTAACAAAATATATTCATATAAATAAAACAATACCCAAAACGCATAACGAAGTGTGTCAGATCCAAAAAGAGTAGCAAAGTTATTGATTATTATAAAAGTGAATGCTAGAAAACGTAATTGAAAAGTCAAATATAATAAAAGTGAATGCTAGAAAAGGTATTGAAAAGTTAAAAAAAAAAGCCCAAGTCAAGTGCTTACCTGGTGAGAAATTAATGGGAGATTCAACTAGATGAGAGAAGCAAAGTGAGGAGGGATTGCATGACAACTAAAAAAATAATGATAAGATTATTATGTGGGGTAAATGTTTATGGATGAATTTTGGGATAGACATGAAAAATAAGTTATAAAGTAGGGATATTTTTGACATTAAAAAGTATTTGACTTAATTCAGATTTCTCAATTCAGTAAAAAGCTAAAAAAAATAGCTTATTTTATTAAGTTAAAATTATCTAAAAAGTCTCATTAAGTTATAAAAACAAACAATTTTAATTAACTTAATTAATTAAGTTAAATCACTTTAAGTCATTAAGTTAAAAAACAAACACCACCTTAGTGTAGTTTAAAATTAAGAAGTCCTAGCAACATCATTTTAGGCTTTTCATGATTTTTGTTAGTAACTTGTTTTTTTTGTCATATAGGAGTAGGCATCGGTTCGGTTCACTTTGATTTTGAGATAGACTGAAATTTTTTATTTGGTTCACGTCGGAATTCAAAAAAAAAAAATCAATAGACATTTAAGGAAAAAAAAAATCGAACCGAAACCAAGTGGTTCAGTTCGGTGCGGTTTCGATTTAGTTTCAGTTACTATTCGCCTTAATTGTTCTGAATTAACATTTTTTTGTTTTTAAGACACATCCAAATTGTTCTTATACACAATCAAAAAATAAAAAACCCTTACAAGAAGATATCTATCAAGTTCTTCAAAGCCACTATAAATGTATATCACATATAACATATGCTAATGAAAACCAAAATGCATTTGACTATTTTCCCATAACACAGTATTATTCAACTGTCAGAGCTATCAAGTATCCCATAAATTAAAAAACGTAACAAATTTCGGATTGGCATGGATAGTTATCTACTTATCTTGTTCCCAGAGATCAACTGATACAGAAGAGGACTTTCCTTCAGAAAGAATTGGCAGGAGATCAATTTTTCACTGGCAACAACTTTAAAATAAACAACTTTCCTATCATTTCTACTTGATTTTTTCATCTCTTCTCAACATGAATCAATAATATATAAAATATAAGTTACGAAAAAAGAGCAAGTTAAATTACTTGACTAACTCCCTGCAATACGCTCCTCAAATAGCAACAAATTGGAAGTGGCAGCGGGAGCAGCATCGAAATGGAGACAGCAAGATGGCTGTGTTCAGGTCTTGTTATCCGCAGGCGGCAGCTACTGGTGAAGCAAAGGTCGTGGTTCTCGGCAGCGACACCGCGGTAGTGAAGATTCGGCAGTAAAGGTTTGGGACTCGAGCATTCGACAATGAAGGTTAGGGTTCATTACTGCATTTTGTCAATTGCGAATTTGCGACTCAGCACTTAGCAACTACAGCACGTGTTAATGTGTCTTAAAATTACAAAAGTCCCATTGAATTTGGTTCAGTTCTTTAATTTTGATCCGAAAACCAAAACGAACTATTCGGTTCCATTCGGTATTAATAATTTCAGTTCTTTTAGTTTTTAAATACCGAATCAAAACTCAAAAAACCAAACCAAACCGTAATTTTAAGGTCCATTTCGGTTCTATCCATTCTTAGTATCAAAATAACAATTTACTAGATCAACTAATTGCATGAAATATAAACCATACGTAACAAATAAAGATGAGTGATAGAAACCTGACCTTTGGCCTTCGCAGAATCCATAATTTATGGGACAGTTTGTATAGCTTTTCCAGCACGAAATCATTTAGTTTTTCTAGACATGATAGAATCTCTGGCATAGATTGGAGCCTCTAGCCATTCCTTGCCTCTAGCAATTTTACACGGTAATGGAGGCTCTGGCAATGACTCAAGCTACCAAATTAAGAAGATAAATTAATCTGATATTAATGGAGCAGGAAATGAGACAAAGCCCCTGCATCCAGAGATCCAAATTCGTTTAAGTTCATTTGAATCTGCGATAAAGGACGGCAGTTCACTAATGACTGATCCATTTACGTTGAGGTACCTCAAAACTTTTAAATTGCCAATGCTATCTGGAACTTATCTAGTCTAGAGCAACCACCTAAAAGCATCCATTCAAGCCCCACAGAATTTCAATTGAAGATGGCAGCTCTGTAACTGCTATCTTTGTTAAAAAGATACATCTTAATTGTTTCATTTTCTCCAAGATTTCCAGGAAACTCTCAAGGCTTAACCAGTCATTAAGATAAAGCCCGAGTAGGGATTTCAATTTACAAATGCTAGTCGATAGCCTCTTCAGCCTTATGCAATTACTCAAATACAACTTTTGAAGACCATTCAAGCACCCTACTGATGAGGGAAATTCTTTTATTGCAGTATTTCTTAAATTTAGCTTTGTCATATTTCCAAAAAACTGAGGAAACTCTGTGAGATTTATAAAATTGTAGAAATCAATAGTTACGAAGAAACAAAAATGCATGTTGTTTGGAAGTGACCTAAGACTTTCGCAGCCCATGAAATACAACATACTGTGATGGTGGAAATTCTTGACCGACGAGGGAATGTAAGCCAAGTTTACTACAACTGAAAATATTTTTTTTTCTCAGGATTTATGGTTTCTAGCAAGTCTGGCATCCTAGTGAGGTACAGGAGGAAATGACTAAGAACAATAGATTTTAAGTTGAAAAATATAAACAAAGGCAGCATTAAATTAGTATAAGTGAACTTCACAACTAATAATTTGTATTTGAAAAAAGAAAAATTTATTGTTTTTATATTAGTAGATCACACCATTTTTCTTCGCAAATTTGCTCAACTTTATTGTAAGGCAAATTGAGCTCAATAAACATCTTTAGCTTAAAACTCGATGGCGATGTTCTCAATGGGTTTCCATGCCAATGAAGATATCTCAATTTTTTTGGAAGGTATTCTAAACCTTGGTCAAAATACACTTTAGAGGTTGTAAGTGGAACACCAAAACTCCCTGACACAGAATTTAAGCAATCTTAGATTTGACATATTAACAAAGGCTTGAGAACGCAGATGGACGTTTTTATTTTGGAAAAACCAAGGAATATGCCTTCAATTTAATCAGTGCCCTAAACAAAAACAAAGAATGAATTGGCATAAAATAAAATAAAAAAACTCATAAAATTTAATAAAACCTCCCTAACTGTAGAAAAAAATCTGCATTCAATCATTTTTTGTTTGTATGAAAAAAAAAAACAATGGTGCTCATTACTCTGAAAGTTTTATATAGAAGTTGAGAAGATAAAACTTTTAGATCATAGCATCACTGATTGATCTAATTAATGTTCAGTTACTGCAATGGTGCTCTCATTTGATAAAGCCTGTATAGAACAAATGCGTTTAATTACCTGAAAACCTGACCTAATAAATGCTTTTAAGTTTGAACACAGCCTTTACCTATTATTAAGAAATTTGAAATGCGCCTAAACTGTTCAACATAATTTTCAAATGAAATGGTAATCAAAGGATGTTTTGATTATAATAAATAAAGAAAAAGATGGGTTTAGGAAAAATATGAGGGCATTTAGCCCCGGAATGAAAAGATAAAAATAAGTATATTCTTACCTTATTTTGCTTTAGCACACGATAGACAGTCTTATGATCCCATAGCCTGCTACGTTTGTCAGGCTCTTTCTTGGACAGACTCATTGCAAACAATATATATCTCATTCTACTTCTTGTAATAAATCATGCATTTGCAACCTGTTATGGGATATTGTTATGAGTGATTCATCGATGAGGACATCCAGTCCATAAGACATAGAATCGTCTAGTATCCGTGTCACAAAATCTTTATCTTCTCCATCAAAGAAACACGCAATACCTAGAAACCTACTCTTCTCCTGTGGCATTAATTCATTAAAACTAATCTTTAACATATCATAAATATCAGAACTACAAATCCGACTTAAGTCGTTCAATACATTTTCCCAATTTATTTTGTTCTTCAGACGGAGGGAGGAACCCAACACCCTAAGAATTAATGGATTGCCTTCGGCATACTGTAGAAACCCCATGAGTTCCCTTTGAGATCTTCAGAAACAATGATTTTCTTTAAAAGCGAAGTTATAAAATTGCTCAAAAACATCATAGTCTAATCCATTAACCTTATCTCTAGTGGTTACAACAATTCGACTTCTTGGACCAAATTGATCCACCCTTCCAATTAAATAATCTAATTACCCTTCAATTTTGTTCACAAGTTCTTCCACCGAACTGGCAGGAGCAAAGATGAAAAGGGGGAAAAAAAAAATGGGTCCTGCAGTGCACACATTCTTTCCTCCAATTAATTAATCTTCAAATAATTGAAAGGGTTAAGGAGATACCTAATTGTCATGGAATTCCATTCTGACAGATTGATCTCACATCAACTCAGCCTCGTATCATTAATGAAATAAATGAAATATATATAAATACTTGAATAAATGAGATGAGGGGCGTGAAATACTATTAGGCTATAATGATAGGAGGACGAGTTGGGTGCTGAAGAATAATTTGGCAAAGATATATGTGAGATTGGGAGAGAATAATTTAGGGTTTGATTTATGGATTTGGGCTTGTAGGGTTGTGGGATTTGGGCTATGGTAAAATCTAAGTTACATCAAAATCTTCATATTAACTAATAGTTACATTATTCGTATAAATAATTTGATATTTGTTATTTATACTATAATATTTTACAATTTAAATTTTATTATTATTCACTAATAATTCAAAAAATAAAATTAAAAATTCAAATGGGGGAAATGGAAAAATGGGTAGGGGATGAGGATTCCACTTAATTCCCATTTCTTCTCCGAATAAGAAAATTAATTAAAAAATCATTCTCATCCCTTCTCCAAATAAAAAATTAGGTATAAACTCATCATCTCACCCTCTCTAAATAGGGAAAATCCCTATGGTCCCCTTCCTCATGAGGATTTTTACTATCCCCATTAAGTTAAAGAAATAAACAGCCGTTAAATTTTATAATAGGATTCATCAAATCGGTTCAAATAATCGATTGTGATTGATGAAAATAGTTATTCTAATGATTTATATTTTGTAGTGTGACTTTTATAATAAATTAATATTAATATAAGTTATATTACCAAACTTTATTTAAATTTTTTATTTTAATGGGGATGACAATGGGATGGGAAGAGAGGGGAGGGCATCATTAAAAAATATTTTCTAAAATATATTTATCTAATTAACTGATTTTATCTTTATCTAAATAAAATTTACTAATCAACATTATTATTCTTCTCTATAACTTATGATAATATAGTGATAGAATATTATTATTTTTCATATATCAAGTTTCCCTCATTTTCAACATTTAAAAAAAAAAAATTAGGGCATCAAAAAATCCAATGGGTTCAAAAGAAATTGAAAATAAAAAGTGCAAGCCTCGGCCCAGCAAGGACTGTGTATATATTTATACAGCAAATCAACCACATAAATGATCGAAGCCATTTCATTTCTCTTGTACGTCATTATGAATATTCCGCCGTGGCAGCAACAAATGCATAATTTTAAATTTAGGCATAGTTTGTTATTGAAACGATATTGTTTAAAAGTTATTGGAAAAAAAATGGAATAATAAAATAAAATAAATAGTGCGTGATAAATACATTGTTTGAATAATAATTTAGACAAAAATAATAAAGATTTTATAATTTTTTATTACGTAGGTGTACAATAAAAATAATTTAACTTTTAAGTCACAACAACAAGTGTTTTTTAAGAGTTTTGTAGTTTGTAAACTATAGTTACTCAACCACAATATTATTTGGTGTTTGTAGGAGTGTTGTACTTTCTAAACTATAGTTACCCAACTAAAATACTATTTGGTATTGAGATGTAAAAATTTTTCACTTGTTATAGTAGATCAAGAACAAGAATGCATCTCCAATTGATAATTTCTTCGAAAAAATGAGAAATAAATGTAGACAAAAGAATCTAAAATAAAACACGTCTTCAAATTGAATGAAACAATCTGCTTTAGTTTGTTCTTAGTGGGCATCACATTGATGAAATGTAACGGGTGGTGGGAACATTCCAAATCTTTTTCGTAGTCTTGTGTTGTCCCTGTTAGAAAATTGAGATAGCTCTAAAGATTATCTTGAGTAAATTTGGCAAGCAACAAATTAATATAAAAATTAAGTGGAGAATATACAAATGTCATAATACAAAATTTACGTAGAAAATTTTAAATTTGAAAAAAATTATGGTCGTTGTCAAAAGACAGTCAAGGAAAAATATTTATTATATAGAAAATTAGTACAATCATATTCTCCTACATAATTTTCTCTCAACTAAGTCCTAAATACACTCAAAATTAGGGATGACAATGGGGAGGGGAGGGGACCAATTTCCCCATACCCATCCCTAATATTTTGCGTATGTCCCCGTCCCCTCTCTGTCCCCGTTAGAATTGCTTGAGAGAATCATCATCCCCTCCTAGAATAATAATAAGGGATCCCCGAGGGTCCCCGGTCCCCGAATAATTAATAGTCTAATATATTTTTTATTTTCAATTTTAAATTAATCATATTAAAATAAAAAATTCAGATAAAAATAAAGTTCAAAATATATCTTACATTAATATTGATCTATTTCAAAGTCAAATTCAAAATATAAATTATTAAAATAATTATATTTGTTAATAACTCAATCTTCATAATCCTACAATAAAAAGAAAAAAATTATTTTTATATCGACAATAAAATAAATGAAATAAATGTAGATACTTAATTAATATTTTTAATAAAACTATTTACCTCCTGCTCGTCCTGTTCTTCCTTGAGAAATGTGGCAAATTGAGAGATAGCTTCAGATTTCAAACCTAAAACAATGAAAATGGTATAAGTAACGTAACTTATAAGTGCAAATATTAATAACTGTATAATATAATTACAATGTAAAATAAACTCATACTGCTATTGTAAGCTCGTAACCAACTTTGACAGCACATTAAGGCCTCCAATGTGCTTGGATGAAGTTTGTTACGGTGTGGGCTCACAACTCTACCACCGGTGCTAAAAGCTGATTCAGAAGCAACTGTTGTAATTGGAATTGCCAAAATATCTCTAGCAATTCGAGCTAATGTAGGATACCTATTAGCATTTGTCTTCCACCAACTCAAAATATTAAAATCTTCCATCTGGGGTATAACTTTCTCATCCAAATATGAATCTAATTCATCTGCAACAACTGCACAATCTCCATTGTTTACATAATCATCAAAACCTGTCATCCATTTGGTTGCTTTCTTATAAGAATCCCCTGTAGATCTAGTAGAAGAACTACTACCAGTATAATCAAAGCAATAAACAGTTGGTGAAAACTTCAATTGATACTCTTCCACTAATTCCCGGCAAAGGGTGACCACTTTCCCAACATACAACTCTTTAACACCACCATAAACCATAGAAAAGTAATATTCAATGAACTTCTTTTTATACCTTGGATCAAAGATACAGGCCACACCCAAAATTCCACTCATATCTTGCCAATATTTATCAAATTTCAATAACATCAACTGAGCCATATGTTGAATCCTATCACAAGGTGATAAAAGCCAATCTTGTAAAGATAATTTAATCTCACACACATGTTGCAAGAATACATTTGCTGTCGGATACTTAGTTCCTGAAAATAACTCAGTGACATCATAAAAACTTTTCAAATTCTCTTCCAAAATAATGGCAAACTACCAATCTTCCTCATTAGGACAACACTTATATTACGTTCATTGTCCCGTCCGATACGAATTATGATTAGGATTGTTGTAAATTATAATTAGGCAACTCTCTCCTATATCATTGTAGTTTGGATTAAAAATTTAAGACTTTAATTAGTTAATTAAGTTTAAAAGTTTAATAATATAAATATTTTGATATTTATTATTTTTAACAATATTTATAATTTTGTTATTTATTTGTTAGTAATTTTAAAAATAAAATTAAAAATTAAAATGGGGAAATAGGTAGGGGATGGGGATTCCACCTCATCCCCGTCCCCTCCCCGAATAAAAAACTGGGTATAAAATTATTCCCGTATCCTCCCTGAATGTGGAAAAGCCTCGAGGGTACCCGCCCCCATGGGGATTTTTGCCATCCCTACTCAAAATATTAAAGCTTCCTAATATTCACTTAATGCTTAACTTTGCATTAGATTGTTCAATTCTCTAGATTTTAAATGCTTCTCTAGATAACATAATCTTTTTCCTCTCTTCCTTTTAAATGCAAAACTTGCCTACGATCAAGGCAAATTATTTAAGGAAGGCACCTAATTTTGGCTGCCTTTCTTTGATTTTCTTTTTTTATTTTATTATACTTTTCAACAATCTCCATCATAATTATAAAAAAAAAAGAAATATGTAACTACTACCACTACCTTTACTTATAGTCATAATCCTCAACATAGAGAGTCATATACTCCACCATAAAGAGTATACTCATTTGGAATTGATTATCAATTTCAAGAATTATAAATCGGCACATGTCTAAATATCTCACTAAAATTTATTGTGCAACTTCCATACTGACTTTCTTGGAAGTTCTTCAGCTATCAACATAACTTTCACCACACTCCCTATATTAATGCCAAACATGCCTTCCCGTTCACGGCACTAACGACACATCATGAGAATATCTTCATCATCTATTTTGTAAGGGACTAACGTCTCCCCCGATGATGAGTAACTTACCATTGGTAATATTGTCAGTATTTAATTTAGAGCCATTAGCGAACCTGATCCATTTCTCTTATGACAATATCTTTTAGGTGTCCGGATTGTCCACACCCTAAGCAGACTTTTTTGTTCATAGAATTTTCTTTCTTCCAATTCCATATAACTACTGATGAGCATAATTTATATACATATTTTACCATTTATTATATAATTGCTAGTTAATTTTATTTATTATTTTTAATTAATTGAATTATTTTATTAAATAGGGAATTAATTGGAGATTATGGATGAAAAGTACATAAAGAATAATAAATGGACAACATTAAAGATCAAGTGAATTTGTGGAAGCAATTAAATAGATGTGTATGAAATTCAATCCGAAGAAGCCGAAGCCAATAAAGTGAATTCTCCATGCTACAAAGAAGAAATTTAAAGCTAAAGTGGCCAGCACGTGAGAAGCAAATGCATGGCATTTTAATATTTGGAAGCAATTTAAAGGGACCCACACTTGGCTTTTACAATTGGAAAAAAGAATCGTAGTGCAAGCTTAATTGGTGAGCACGTGAGTGAGAGCAAAGAAAATTAAAAGGTCAAGCCTTTTGACTTAAGGAAATAACAAGGTCGGTAGGGCCCATTTTAAAGAGTAATATAAAAGCAAGCTTTTGGCTTTTGTGGAGGAGAGCTGCAGACGCAAGGATTCAGCACAGAAGAAGAATAACAAGAGCGGCAATATTTCGGCTTTCCATAGCCGAATTTATTTATTTTATTGCTCCCAATTTAAGTATATCTAGCTAATTTTCTTATACTGAGATTAATGATGAAACCCTATTCAATGAAATAATTATCTTTTTATTTATTTAATTCCCTATATATGTTCTTTGATGATTATGGTTTTTATTTCACATGATTAATTGAATGTTAGTAAAATCTTTTCATCAATTCTGTCATACATTAATATTCGATTAAATCTATGCCTGGATTTATAAAGTTTATACATGATTATCTTTGATTCTGTGTCTTTCATTAAATTGTTTACATAGAGTGCTTAGGAAACTTTGACTCTTTGTTATTCAATATGTTTACATGGGATGCTTAGATGTCATACTATTAAGCAGAAAAAGAACCTACATTAGATTTAATTACTTGGGCTTAATTGTTATATCCATGAGATGACATAGATTGATTTCAAGTTGTCACTCTAAAATTAGGGATTAATGAATATTTAGATAATTACTAGTTGAATAGTGGTGGATTCTGAAACCTTGGTAATTTCTATCTTATTGAATTCTCTTTTACTTTAATTATTTTCTTAGTTTAATTTCTTTTAAAACTCAATTTGCTCAACTAGGTTAGGATTAATATTAATTTTAGATTTAAATTAGACTTTTCAATTTATAACAATCCCTGTGGGATCGACCTCGTTACCACTACTCTATTTCTAGATTCGTGCGCTTGCGAGTATATTAAAATTTTCACAACAAGTTTTTGGCGCCGTTGCCGGGGATTGTGCTAGAAAGTCAGTTTAATCTAGGTTGATTTGATTCTTCCACTAGTTATAATTTAGGTTGTCTTTTATTTTATTTTTTTATATAAAAAACAAAAAAAATTATTTGGCTTTAATTTCATTGTTTGGTTGTTTGATTTCTTTATTTTTAAATTTCGTTTATTCTCATTATTGTTGGTTTATTTTATTTTTCTTTCCTATTCTAGTTAGTTTATGAGTGTTTGGGAATGTGATTAAACAAATCGTTTGGTTAAAAGAGACTCGAAAATTGATAGTAGTCAAGCTAGTTCTTCTCAAGTCATGGATGATCCAAATAGATTATTGCCAGTACTACCACCAGTGCAAGTAGAGAAAACCCTTAGAGAATACTTTTCACCACTTGCAGCCAACCAACCATCTTGTATTGTGTTGCCACAAACTACAGCAACACACTAATCCTTCCATGGGTTAGAGAGAGAGGACCCATATTTGCACATTAAGGAATTTCTTGACATATGCTTTACATTCCATTTTCAAAATTTCAATGATGAGTCAATTAGGCTTCGTATGTTCCCTTTCTTATTAAAAGACAAAGCAAAAGCTTGGTTGAATTCACTTCCTGCTGGGTCTATTAGTACATGGGATGAATTGAGTAATAAGTTCCTCACCAAGTTTTTCCCTATGTCTAAAACAAATGCCCTATGTTGGGAAAGATTCAATGATTTACTCCTCAAGTGTCCCCACCATGGTTTTGAAAAATGGAGACTTATACAATGCTTTTATAACGGTTTAACCATGTCAAATCGTCATATGGTAGAGTCTATGAATGGTGGAGGATTTTTGAACTTACATGAAGGGGCTGCATGGGATTTCTTCTTTCACTTTCTGAAAATTCTCAACAGTGGGATTTTTCAAATCAAAGGGAAAAATCATCTCAAGTTTCTAGAAAGGGGTTATATGAAGTTAAGGATGATTTTGATGTGAAATCCACTCTAGCTACACTTTCGAGGAAAGTAGATGCCTTAGCTCTGAACCAATCCATGAATCATCATCCTAGTGTAGCTAATGAGGTTTGTGCTATTTGTTCTAACTTGTCTCATACAGCACAGAATTGTCCATCATTACCAGTCTATCAAGAGGCTTATCTTGAGCAGGTACATGCCTTACAATCATATGAGAAAACCACTAATAGTCCATATTCATTCACATATAATCCTAATTGGAGGAATCACCCTAATTTTTCTTGGAAGCAAAATCAACCTTTGTCAAACCAAGGAGGGCAACAATTTAACATGCACAATCAACAATTTGTCCCTCCTAACCAATTATATCCTCCTGCCCAACAACCTATGTCTCAATTTGTTGCACTCCAACAAAGAAAGCCTTCTTTATAAGATACACTTCAAAGTTTCATTCAGTCAACCCAACAAGTTTTTCAGTCAAACACTCAAGCTATTCTAAAGCTTGAACATCAATTGGGTCAATTAGCAACTACTGTAGCTGAGAGAGAAAAAAGAAAATTCCCAAGTCAACCAATTCCTAATCCTAAAGGAGTGCATGAAGTTGAATTTAATTCAAGCCATCAGCATGAAGAAGCAAAATCTGTCATGACCTTGCGAAGAGGAAAGTTATTTGACAACAAGGTGGAGGTTTAAACAAGAAAGACATCTGAGCCTACTTATTCAGATCCAGTTCCATCACAAGACTCATCACCAAATGATCCTGAAGAGAGTGGCCTGCCAGCTTACATTCCTAAGGCTCATTTTCCTTAAAGGTTAACAAAGGTAAAGGAAGGGACTTCAACAGGTGAGATTATGGAAATCTTCAAGCAGGTAAGTATAAACATCCATTTACTCGATGCTATTAAGCAAGTTCCTTCTTATGCCAAGTTTTTGAAAGATTTATGCACTAAAAAGAGACATTTGCATGTCACAAAAAAGGCATTTTTAACTGAACAAACTAGCAATTTAATCCAATGTAAAATGCCACCAAAATTTAAGGATCCAGGTTCTCCTACTATCTCATGTGATATAGGGAACCAATGTTTTGATAAAGCATTATTGGATTTGGGTGCTAGTTTTAATCTCTTGCCTTATTCTGTTTACATGTAGCTTGGACTAGGTGAGTTAAAATCAACTCCTATTATTTTGCAACTTGCTGATAGGTCACTGAAAATAACTCGTGATATTATAGAGGATGTGTTGATACAGTTGATAAATTTTATTATCCTGTTGATTTTATTGTTATTAATAATCAACATGTACATGATCCTAAGAAACACACTCTAGTTATTCTATGTCGTCATTTCTTAGCTACAACTGATGCTCTTATTAATTGCAGGAATGGAAACATGCAGCTATCTTTTGGTAATATGACAATGGAATTGAATATTTTTAATGTTACCAAGCAGCCACATGAAGAAGATGAATTTTTCGAAGCAAATATGATAGAGAAATTAGTAGAAGATTCATTCATTTCTAACCATATTGATGATCCATTAGAGGCATGTCTAACTCATTCTGATTTATCTTTTAATGATGACAGTGCAATTGCAGGAGTCAACGCCTTACTTGATGCACCTCAAATTATGGACATAACTAAATGGAAGACAAAGTTAGAACCACTACTTCGTTCTAAGAAGATTATTAGCCCAATTACAGAGGCACCACCAAAATTGGAACTCAAAGCACTGCCCGACACTTTGGAATATGCATTCTTGGGAGAATCTTACACTCTACCTGTTATTATTTCTTCTTCCCTCGATCTTGAGCAAAAAGATAAGTTGTTAGGTATTCTAAAAGAGCATAAGGAGGCAATAGGATGGACTATCGCTGATATTAAAGGTATTAATCCAGTAGATTGCACACATCGTATTCATCAACGAGAGTTTGAAAAGCTGGGAAATAGAGTGAGAGGATGGACTCTTAAAGCATTATTGGGGACATTCATAGGAGGTCTAATACCTGAAATCTCTGATGGCATTCGTATGGTCTAGCCTAAGTCAGTAAAGGAAGCAATTACTTTCGCCAAGATGCGAGATGACCAGCTAAATAGACAACGGAGATAGGGATGGCAATGGGGAGGGGAGGGGAGGGGACCAATCTCCCTGTACCCATCCCCGATAATTTATGTATGTCCCCATCCCCTCCCCGTCCCCGTTATAATTGCTTAAGTAAATCCTCATCCCCTCCCCGAATAATAACAGGGGATCCCCAATGGTCCCCGATCCCCGAATAACTAATACATTTTTCTATTTTTGATTTTGAGTTAATTATATTAAAATAAAAATTCAAATAAATGTAAAGTTCGAAATATATCTTACATTAACATTAATTTATTACAAAAGTCACATGCAAAATACAAATTATCAAAATAATTATTTTTGTCAATCTTCATAATCCTACAATAAAAAGAAAAAGAATTTACTTTTATATCGACAATAAAATAATGAAATAAATGTAGATGCTTAATTAATATTTTTAATAAAATAAATTAAAAGTAAAACAAAATTTTTGGGCTAATAGAATATACCCGACCTTTTTATTGTCCTAAATAAAAATTTAAGACTTTAATTAGTTAATTAGGCCTAAAAGAATAATAATATAAATATTTTGATATTTGTTATTTTTACCAATATTTATAATTTTATAATATAATTCAAATTTTATTATTTATTTACTAGTAATTTTAAAAATAAAATTAAAATGGGGGAAATGGGGAGGGGATGGGGATTCCACCTCATCCCCGTCCCTTCCCCGAATAAGAAATTGGGTAAAAAAAATTTTTCGTCCCTTCCGTGAATAAAAAATCGAGTATAAAATTATCCACGTACCCTCCTTGAATTAGGAAAATCCCCGAGGGTACCCGTCCCCGTGGGGATTTTTGCCATCCCTAAATGGAGAGCTATTAGACCAAGCAATATATGAACATCAGTAACAACCAACCAAACTAATCAACTTGCAGCAGCAACGACAATTAAAAGAGTGTTGTGGGAGGAGATGCAAAAAAGAAGGGCTCAAGGATTGTGTTTTAACTTCAATGAGAAGTTTACTCCGGGGCACAAATGTCAGGTATCTCAACTATTGTTGTTAGAAAGTTGTAAGCTAGATGAGGAAAAGTTTGTCATTGAATATCAAAATGATGGAAAAGTAGAATGCATGACAATTGAAGATGTTGAACAGATTATGAAACCTGAGATCACGTTACATACTTTAACTGGCGGGAGTGCACCCAGAACTTTGCGGATCAAGGTTGCCATTGGATCACACGAGTTTGTTGCATTGGTAGACAATGGTTCTATGCATACTTTCATTAGCGAACAGATGGCAGGGAGATTAAGTTTGCAAGTAACTCTTACTGAACCTTTTTCAGTCCGAGTTGCCAATGGAGAACATCTAACTTGTAGTGGAAAGTACAACAACATAACGGTGAATTTACAAGGTACCAAGTTTGAGCTTGAATTCTTTTCATTACCTTTGATTAGCCTAGACATGGTGTTAGGCGTTCAATGGCTAGAAAGCCTTGGATCAGTTGTATGTGATTGGAAGAAATCAACCATGGAGTTTGTGTGGCAATAAAAATCCAGGAAACTCTAAGGTTTGGTCTCAACCTCAATTCATACCACATCTGTAAACATGTTGCTCAAGGAATTTCATCAAAGGCAATCCATTTTTGCTGTGATTAACATGCTGGTTCAAGATCAGGGGGTTATAAACAAGGAGATGCAGGAAATTTTGGATCAGTATACAGATATTTTTTAGGAGCCAACAAAATTTAAAACCTTACCACTAATATAAATAATTAGTACAGAGCGAGTAAGGATCGATCCCACAGAGACTATGCTAGTTATATTTATTATCAACTCTAAAGCAAGATTTAAAATAAAATAATAGTAGTAATAATATAAATTAATCTAACTAAAGAAAATGTCAATTATAAATAAAAAAGGGGGTTTATGAATTTTTAACTAAATAGTAAGAAATAAAGAAATTAAAACTACGAACAAGAATTTAATAAAAACTCTAGTTAAAGGAAAAAGAAATAATAATGATGAAAACTTTGGTTAAAGGATCATTCGCCACCACCAAACATGCACATAATATATCAATTCTATCATCAATTTATATTGAAACTATCAATCGTAGACAACAATAAGCTCTGTTAGTCTCAATCTTTTCTTAGTGTGTCGTTAGGCAAAACAAGCTCTTCATCTAATATCTAACCATTAAATAATTTAAAACAAGCTCTTTAAATTTAAGATAATGGAAACATTAAATAGAGAAAGATATTAGGTTGATCTAGGCAATAAACACACAAGCTCGGATTATTTAACCTAGGTTATGTTCTCCAATTGAAATCATTGATTCCAACCTGCTACTTATGATTAAAATCTCAAGACAATTACGGATCAAGAATTTTAATCTAGCAATAGAATTTATTCAAGTCCTATCTAATTGGCCACTCAAATAAAACAAGCATAAACCATGAACATTGATTATAAAAGAACATAAACAATCTCAATTAAATAAATTGAATGATAGAAATTAAAAATTAACCATGTGACATGTTTGGGGTTTTGAATTCACCCTCAACTAAATAAAAATCTAGCCTAACATAATTGAATTGGGAATAAGAGAATTGTCAAAACCAATCATGGAGATTAATTCAAGCGGCTACCTTTGATTCAATTTAATTCCGGCTGGTGATTTTTTTCTTCTCCTTTGCGGCTGCAAATTGTTCAGTTCCTCTTGGTGCCGATTCTCCTCTTGTGTTGCTTCCGCTTGATCCTTTTAATAATGCTTCAATTGTGGCTTTTTTAAATCCTTGTATGGAAAGAATTAAATCCAAAGCCCAAAACCGCCACTTTCATGTTTCAATTAATAAGCCAATAATGATTTGGCCATGATTTCCTAAAGCCAAAAGGCTTTATTCTCCTTTCTTTCACGTGTTGGCCACTTTTGGTTTGCAATCTTTGTTTTCCAATTTTGCTTTCATGTGATGGTTTGGCTTCCTTTTTTACTTCCATTTTCCAATTTTAGCTCCATGTGCAACATTAATTTTGTTTGGCCCATACAAGCTTTAATTGGAGATTATTCTTTATTTTTTAATACCTTCCAATTCTTGATCTCTTGTGCACTTTTGTCTTTGAATCTTCAATCAAATTTCTTTCATGAATACTCCGATTTAATTTCTCTTTAATTCCAGAATATACCTAAAATAACAAAATAAATAAAACTAAGATAAAAATTAACACAATAAAATATAATTTACTAAATTAAAAATTAACTAAAATAACTAGAATATTTAAGACCAAAACAAGAAAAAGATGGAGAAATTAATAGCAAAAAATATGGAAAATATGCACTTATCAAATTCCGCCACACTTACCCTTTGCTCGTCCTCGAGCAAACTTAGAACAAAAATAAAATAAAAAGAAAACCTAAACTAGTCCACTTTCATAGGAAATCACGATTGCATTTAGCGTATGCAACAAACATCATTGCATTTTCTCGTGAGAGCTTCAGCGATGATACCCACAAACATCATTGCATTTTCTTTTTCTTTTTTTAGCAGAAAAAGAACAAAAGAATTTAAAATAAAACTAGCCTCAAAGATTGCATAAGTCATATAGCTCAAAGAAAATTTCAAATATTATCGAAGTTCTAACTTTAATTCAATAGTCAATCCCATCTCTCTTTTGATTCTCATAGTGTGTGTGTGTGAATCAATTCAATTAAAATCAATTCCCAAAATCTTCAATATCAACAGCCCTTACCTCGAACAAAGAAAAGAGTAGGTCAAACTAATTTTATCATCTTGATTTCAATTTTTTTTTCTTTCACAGGCATTTGTGTGCATTTTCTTTCGATTTTTTTTTCATAGTCAGGAGTTTTCACTCTACCCCTTAAGGTAGCATTCTTCTCATGGTAGATTATCCTCTAAATTACTCAAGGATAGCTTCACTCTTAAGGGTTATAGGTAGCTATTTCTGACTATGGTGCATGTGTATACTACATTGTATTGTGAAGATAAGAATCAAGACAAACAATCATTTACTCAATCTAAAATTCTCAACTTAGGTTGCGTCAATCTCAAATTCATGCGTCAATCTCAAACTCTAAGTCAAAATTATGAAAGAATTGATATTAGTGCTCATGGTTTAAAGAATCTCAATTAAGAGGAAATCAACACAAGAATCAAGTATAAACTAAGGTAATATTCAACCCTTTCTAAGAACCATATTCATTGTCAATCAAATTCTTATCACTGGTTAATTCTCAAAACAATAATTTTTTTTTGGTTTTTTTTGTAAAAATAAAAAGACGAAGCAACAAAAACTAAGTTCGAAATCCACCCCCCCCCCCACACTTAATTCTTACATTGTCCTCAATGTAAGCCTAAGTTAACAAAAGACAGAATTAAACATGGGGAAATGAGATGAGACACACAAACAGAAACAAACAAAATTCAACAGAGTGGATAAAGTAAATGGGAATGAGAGGGAGAAAGATCAAATTTGTTATGGCGTGCTCTCAAAATATTTTCTCCAACCATTGGGTTGCCTCCCAATAAGCGCTTAGTTTATTGTCCTCAGCTTGACATGGTTCTCAAGTTTCACTCATCAACGTACGCAGGTTCATAAAATGGGGCCTCATCTATATTGAGTGTCTGAAAGTTTTTATAGTAAGGCATCAACCTATGACCATTAACCTTGAACTCTTTACCTGTCTTTAAACTTTTAATCTCAACTGCACCATGAGAAAAAACATTAGTAACAACAAAAGGCCCAACCCATCGAGAACGTAACTTACCTGGAAACAACTTAAGGCGAGAATGGAATAACAAAACTTTCTGTCCAACTTCAAAATTCTTTCTCAAGATCTGCTTATCATGAAAAGCCTTAGTCTTTTCCTTATAGATTCGTGAATTATCATAGGAGTCATTTCGTATTTCCTCTAATTCTTGCAATTGGAGCTTTCTGTGTTGGCCGGCGTCGTCCAATTTCATGTTGCATTGTTTCACAGCCCACCATGCTTTATGTTCAAGTTCTACTGGAAGATGACAAGGCTTACCATATACCAACCTATAGGGTGACATACCAATAGGCGTTTTGTATGTGGTCCTATATGTCCAAAGTGCATCATCAAGCCGTATGTTCCAGTCCTTTCTATTCGGATTAACTGTCTTTTCAAAGGTTGATTTCACTTCCCTATTATACACCTCAGCTTGCCCACTAGTTTGTGGATGGTAGGATGTAGACACCTTGTGAGTGATGTTGTATTTTCGAAAGAGGGCTTCTACTGACCTGTTACAAAAGTGAGTGCCTCTGTCTCTGATAATTGTTTTTGGTGTTCCAAACCTTACAAAGATGTTACACTTTATAAAATCTACCACAATCTTAGAATCGTCAGTTCGGATGGCTTTTGCTTCCACCCATTTTGAAACATAATCAACCACAAGAACAATATAGAGATTACCAGACGATGAAGGAAATGGTCCTATGAAATCGATGCCCCAAACATAAAAAATCTTAACTATAAGAATGGGAAATTGTGGCATCTGATTTCTAGGTCTCAAATGACTTGTTCTCTGACAACGATCACAAGATTTACAAAATAAATATGCATCCTTAAATAGTGATGGCCAATAAAAACTGCTCGCAAGTACCTTAAGGGCTGTTCTCTTTGGTCCAAATGTCCTCAACAAGCTAAAGTATGACAAAATGTGAGAATAGAAAAATTTAGTTTCGGGTACGCACCTTCTAATAACTTGATCAGAACAATGCTTCCACAAGTATGGCTCATCCCACACATAGTACTTGGCATCACTCTTGATCTTGGCCTTTTGTGCACGGGTTAGCTCTTCTGGTACTATCCTGGTAACTTAGTAATTGACAATATCTACATACCAAGGAGTAATTGTACCTACCTATAATAACTGCTCACCTGGAAAGTTCTCATTCAATGGAAATACATCTTCGTTATAGGTAAGTCGACTCAAATAATCTGCCACCAAATTCTCAGAACCTCTCTTATTTAGAATCTCTAAGTCAAATTATTGCAATAGAAGTAGCCATCGAATAAGGCGCGGTTTAATATCCTTTTTGGCGAGCAAGTACCTAATAGCTATATGGTCAGAGTAAACGATTACCTTAGATCCAATTAAATAAGAACGAAATTTCTCTAAGGCAAAGATAACTACTAAAAGCTCTTTCTCGGTAGTGGAGTAGTTAAGTTGTGCATCATTCAATGTACGACAGGCATAATAGATGACATGAGGAAGCTTGCCTACACGATGGGCCAACACGGCTCCAACAACATAGTCACTGGCATCGCACATAATCTCAAATGGTAAATCCCAATTTGGTGGTTGAATCACAGGGGCCGATGTCAAAACCTCTTTTAACTTCATAAAAGCTCTTTGGTACTCTTCATTAAAGTCAAACGTTGCATCCTTTTGAAGTAAGTTGCAGAGGGGTAATGCTATATTGGAAAAATCCTTGATAAACCTGTGATAGAAACCTGCATGACCAAGAAAAAACGAACCTCCCTCACACTAGTGGGAGGTGGTAAAGAGTGAATAAAATCTATCATAGATTTATCAACTTCAATCCCCCTTTCAGAAATAACATGGCCTAGTACAATACCTTGATTAACCATAAAATGACATTTTTCCCAATAAAAGCACAAGGTTAGTGTCAATGCATCGTTTAAGAACAAGTGTAAGGTTATCTAAATATCTACCGAAAGAATCACCATAAACTATAAAATCATCCATAAATACCTCAATTATGTTTTCCACATAATCAGAAAAAATACTCATCATACACCTTTGGAAAGTGGTAGGAGCGTTACAAAGATCAAACACCATGCGTCAGTAAGCAAATGTGCCAAAGGGGCATGTGAAGGTCGTTTTCTCTTGGTCTTCCAGAGCGATAACGATCTGATTATAACCTGAGTAATCATTAAGAAAACAATAATGAGAGTGGCCACTTAACATTTCAAGCATTTGATCAATGAATGGCAGAGGAAAATGATCCTTGCGAGTGGTTGCATTCAGTTTACGATAGTCAATGCAGACTCTCCACTCAGTTTGAATTCTTGTTGGCACAAGCTCGTTTTCTTCATTCTTGACTACTGTAATGCCTGATTTTTTTGGAACTACCTGTACATGACTCTCCCATTTACTATCAGATATCGAATAGATAATCCTCACATTAAGGAGTTTCAGTATCTCTTTTTTTACGACTTTCATCATTGGTGGATTAAGACGGTGTTGTGCATCTCTCGTTGGTTTAGACCATTCCTCTAGCAAAATGCAATGAATGCACATAGAAGGACTAATTCCCTTAATATTGGCAATGGTCCAGCCAATCGCCATCTTGTGATCCCGAAGCACCCTAATTAGCTTTTCTTGTTGAACTGAAGTGAGGGTTTTAGCAATTATGACTGGAAGTGTTTCATTCTCACCCAAGTAAATATATTGTAGGTGCTCTGGGAGTGGCTTAAGTTCTAAGGTAGGTGCCTGAACAATTGAAGGTAAAAGTTTCTTGTTTAATAAAGGTAATTCAAGGTAAGAAACATTATATCTATTGGTGCGTACTGTGACTGCTCCATCTAAGATCGCCATAACTTTCTCTATCTCATCATCTAACTTTATCAAATTTGCATATTCCTTAGAATCATCTTACGTAAGATTTTTGCTTATGGTAATTTCAAAACTGTCATTACTAGATAATTCAAAGAAATCTTGTACCAAAGTATTAATATCATCTATGGCAAAGACAAAATGTACATCACAAGGATACCTCATTGCCTCAAAGATATTGAAGCAGATCACTTCACCATCGAATTCCATTGTAAGGGTTCCATCGTAAACATCAATCTTGGTTCGGGCTGTCTTAAGGAATGGTCACCCCAACAGAATAGGAGTGGGATTGGGCGATGATTCATCGTCCATTTCAAGGATATAAAAATCAATTGGAAAGACCAATTCATTGACCTGCACAAGAACATCTTCCACAACCCCCTTCGGGTAAGCATTAGATCTATTAGACAATTGAATAATTATATTAGTTTCTTCCATTGGACCTAAATTCAAGGAATTATAAATCGAATATGGCATAACATTAATTGAGGCCCCTAAATCTAGCATACATCTTTCAAATCTAGTATTGTCAATAGTGCAGGGGATAATAAAAGTACCTGGATCCTTGCACTTAGGAGGAAGTTTTCTTTGAAGTACATCAGAAACGTTCTCTCCTACACTTACCTTTTCGTTACCACTCAACTTTCGCTTGTTGCTACATAATTCCTTCAAAAACTTTGCATAACAGGGCACTTGTTTAATAGCATTAAGTAGATGAATATTTACCTCTACTTTACGAAAGATCTCAAGGATTTCCTTTTCTTGCTCCTCTTTCTTAGATTGTTTAAATCTGCTAGGAAATGGTGGAGGAATGGAAAGAGTATTAATTCGAGGTGTGGGGGTACTTACCTGGTCAGATGGATCGACTGGCAATACCGAGTAGGAATCGTCTTTCCTTGTTAAATGAAGAGCCTCAGGGGAGGAATTGGTCACAGAGTGCGATGATGTTGTGGACACTTTTGATGGCTTAGCTAATAATGGTTCCAATTGCTTTCCGCTCCTAAGAGACATAGCACTAGCATTCTCCTTTGGATTAATTTCTGGTTGAAAATGTAACTTTCCTGAAGTTCTACCCTCTATCCTATTCATAGATGTGGCCAGTTGGCTAATTTGATTCTCTAAATGTTGGAGCTGTGTCTAGGTAGTCTGTTAGAATTGTATAGAGTTAGTAGCGAGAGCTTTTATAAGATCTTCCAAAGACGTGCCTTGATTTTGAGGAGGTAGAGGTGGAGGTGGCCAAACTTGGTAAGGCTGTTGCACCCAGTATTGGGGGTAGCCCGATGGTCGAGACGGTGCCACATTAGAAACGTCTTGTTGTTGGTTCCCATACCTAAAATTAGGGTGATCCTTCCACCTTTCATTGTAAAAATTAGAATAGGGATCATACCTTTATCTTGGTTCGCCTAGGAACCCCTCAACTGCGTTGGCCTGCTCATGTGAACCCTCTTGAATAGCAGGGTACATGTCAGTCGCATGCCCGATCATAGAACAGACGCCACATGGTCTCACCTATTACCCTAGGGCTAATTGTTGCACCAAAGAAGTAAGATTTGAAACTTGTTGTTCGAGGAAAGTAGTACTTACCTTATTGACTCGCTTAGGTGGCGGCAATAAATCGTTCCTGGTGTTGAACTGTTGGGAATCAGCAGCCATGTTAGCAATGAGATTTCGGGTTGCTTCTGGTGTCTTACCCGCGAGTGCTCCTCCACTAGCAACATCAATCATACTTCAATCCATAGGCAGTAGACCCTCATAAAAGTATTGAATAAGGAGCTGATCACTTATCTGATGGTAGGGGCAGCTGGTACATAGCTTTTTGAATCGTTCCCAATAGTCGTAGAGCGACTCTCCATTATACTATCGGATTCCACAAATTTCTTTTCGAATGCTGCCAGCTTTTAATGCTGGGGAATATTTCTCCAAAAGTAGCTGACGCATCTCATTCCGTGTAGTAACAGTACTAGAGGAAGGTCATTAACTTAACTTGCTCTTCAGAAACTCTGGCTGGTTTCATTGTGGAGCATACCACATGGAACTCCTTCAAGTGTTTATTTGGGTCTTCTCCTGCAAGACCATAAAAAGTAGGAAAAATATTAATCATCCTAGACTTGAGTTCAAAGTTTACCTGAGGGTTTGGATTCGCAATGCATAACAGTTGCTGGTCCAAGTTAGGAGCTGCCAACTCTTTAAGTGTTCGGTTGTTGTTCTGAGCCATTGGTTCGGGTTCTGGGTTGCCTGTCTCTGTCTTCGGGAGTGGAATGTAGATGGCAAAATCGAGTTCTAAATATGATGAGGTTCCTTTAAGTTGTTCGAGTTTCAATCGAATGTCCTCTATGCTCATGAAAATCTAAATATAAAACAAAAAAAGAAAAAGAAAAACTAATTGAAACAAAATAAATAAATTAAATAAAAAAAACGTAAAAATAATAAAATAAAATGAGTGACAATAAACAAACTAGACGCTAGTCCCCGGCAACGGCGCCAAAAATTTGGTAGTGTCGTTAAGGTGCACCAAATTTAAAACCTTACCACTAATATAAATAATTAGTACAGAGCGAGTAAGGATCGATCCCACAGAGACTATGCTAGTTATATTTATTTATCAACTCTAAAGCAAGATTTAAAATAAAATAATAGTAGTAATAATAGAAATTAATCTAACTAAAGAAAATGTCAATTATAAATAAAAAGGGGGTTTATGAATTTTTAACTAAATAGTAAGAAATAAAGAAATTAAAACTACGAACAAGAATTTAATAAAAACTCTAGTTAAAGGAAAAAGAAATAATAATGATGAAAACTTTGGTTAAAGGATCATTCGCCACCACCAAACATGCACATAATATATCAATTCTATCATCAATTTATATTGAAACTATCAACCGTAGACAACAATAAGCTCTGTTAGTCTCAATCTTTCCTTAGTGTGTCGTTAGGCAAAACAAGCTCTTCACCTAATCTCTAACCATTAAATAATTTAAAACAAGCTCTTTAAATTTAAAATAATAAAAGCATTAAACAGAGAAAGATATTAGGTTGATCTAGGCAATAAACACACAAGCTTGAATTATTTAACCTAGGTTATGTTCTCCAATTGAAATCACTGAGTCCAGCCTGCTACTTATGATTAAAATCTCAAGACAATTACGGATCGAGAATTTTAATCTAGCAATAGAATTTATTCAAGTCCTATCTAATTGACCACTCAAATAAGACAAGAATAAAACATGAACATTAATTATAGAAGAACATAAACAATCTCAATTAAAGAAATTGAATGATAGAAATTAAAAATTAATGATAGAAATTAATCATGTGAAATGTTCAGGGTTTTGAATTCACCCTCAACCAAATAAAAATCTAGCCTAACATAATTGAATTAGGAATAAGAGAATTGATAAAACCAATCATGGAGATTAATTCAAGCGGCTGCCTTTACTTCAATTTAATTTCGGCTGCTGTTTTTTTCTTCTCCTTTGCGGCTGCAAATTGTTCAGTTTCTCTTGGTGCCGATTCTCCTCTTGGTTGCCGATTCTCCTCTTGTGTTGCTTCCGCTTGATCATTTTAATAATGCTTCAATTGTGGCTTTTTTAAATCCTTGCATGGAAAGAATTAAATCCAAAGCCCAAAACCACCACTTTCATGCTTCAATTAATAAGCCAATAATGATTTGGCCATGATTTCCTAAAGCCAAAAGGCTTTATTCCCCTTCCTTTCACGTGTTGGCCACTTTTGGTTTGCAATCTTTGTTTTCCAATTTTGCTTTCATGTGATGGCTTGGCTTGTTAATTGGCTTGGCTTCCTTTTTGACTTCCATTTTCCAATTTTAGCTCCATGTGCAACATTAATTTTGTTTGGCCCATACAAGCTTTAATTAGAGAATATTCTTTATTTTCTAATTCTTTTCAATTCTTGATCTCTTGTGCATTTTTGTCTCTCAATCTTCAATCAAATTTCTTTCATGAATGCTCCGATTTAATTTCTTTTTAATTCCAGAATATACCTAAAATAACAAAATAAATAAAACTAAGATAAAAATTAATACAATAAAATATAATTTACTAAATTAAAATTAACTAAAATAACTAGAATATTAAATACCAAAACAAGAAAAAGATAGAGAAAGTAATAGCAAAATATATTAAAAATATGCACTTATCAATCAGGTATTGGACTAAATATAACTGAGAATGTATTATGTAAGGTTGCTTGGTGAAGCAAAATGGAATATACTCCTCAGTTTCTATTGCGGAAACGTGGGTTGAGCAATTACTAATACTGCAACTTCTAGAGAAATATAAACGTGGTGTTAAACAAATGCAAAAAAAAAGTATAACACAATGATTTACGTAGTTCGGCGTAATGCCTACATCCACGGGCAAAGATTGAAAGATAATTTTGCTAACAATGGAACTTTACAAAAGTGGAAAAAACTCACAAAACTCACAACCCCAATACACCCAAATGGAACCTCACTAGAACACTCAAGTGGAAGCTCTCTCAAATTCTCTCAAAGAACTCACTTGCAATTGCTCTCTACTTCTCTCAAATTGGGATGATTAACAAATGAGGAATTGCCTTCTATTTATAAGGAAAAATGGGGCCCAACAAAATTGTCAACATAAATTAGGCACCTACCTTAGGAGTTTGTCTTTAAATTTGCTTCTCCAAAGTTGAATGCATGCATGGCAACAACCTGTCAAATACTTGTGCCACCAACCTCCAGTTTGTCAAGAAAAAACCGTGTGGAAAATAAGCTTTGTGGGCTGACTTTTTAATAATTCTCCACCTCGGCGAAGATTTAGTAAATCTGAGCTGACTATCAACAAACTACCTTCTAATTTTTGCCTTCTCTAGCTGCTTTTAAACTTGTAGGATGTTGATCAAGTTTAGAAAATGCTCAAACTTGATCGTCGTCACTACCTTGGTCAACATATCTGCGAGATTATCTGCAGTCTTAATTTTCTGAAGAAGAATCTTCCCGTCATCAATAATTTCCCGAACAAAGTGAAATCGTACATCGATGTGCTTCATACGCGCATGATAAACTTGGTTTTTTGTTAAATAAATAGCACTCTGACTGTCGCAATACACATTAATGTGCTCTTGTGCCAATCCCAAGTTTTCAAGCAAGCCTTGTAACCAAATAGCCTCTTTAACAGCCTTTGTAATTGCCATGTACTCGGCCTCTGTGCTCGATAGTGCAATTGTAGACTGTAGTGTAGACTTATAACTAATTGGCTCTCCAGTAAAAGTAAATACATATCCGGTGGTTGACCGTCGTTTGCCCAAATCACCAGCATAATCAGAATCAACGTACCTGATCACACCTTGACCAAGTGTATCGTCTCTTTCAAACAGTAAACCAACATCCACAGTCTTCTGAATGTCCTGTAGAATCCATTTCACAGCTTGCCAATGTCCTTTACCAGGATTATGCATATATCTACTCACTATACCAACTGCATGTGAAATGTCAGACCTTGTACACACCATTGCATACATTAAGCTACCTACTGCATTTGAATACGGAATTTGTAACATGTATTCTCGTTCCACATCTGTTGAAGGAGATAATTGTACAGAAAGCTTGAAATGAGAAGCCAACGGAGTACTCACAGGTTTTGTCTGCTCAGTCATGCCAAACTGTTGTAGTACTTTCTTCAAATAATGCTTCTGAGACAAGCTTACTTTGCCACGAGCTCTATCTCTGCATATCTCCATGCCAAGAATCTTCTTAAGTTCACCTAAATCTTTCATTTCAAATTATTGATTGAGTTGAGTCTTCAACTTCTCAATCTCATCTTTGCTCTTCGATGCTATTAGCATATCATCGACATACAATAGCAAATAAATGAAAGACCTTCTTGTAACTTGCGAAAATACACACAATTATAAAATTTATTTCTTGCGTACCTTTGCCCTTTCATAAATCGATCAAATCGCTTATACCACTGCCTTGGAGATTGTTTCAATCCATAAAGCGACTTTGTCAATTTGCAAACCCAATTTTCTTTTCCAGCAACCTTGAATCCATCTGGCTGAGTCATGTAGATTTCCTCTTCCAAATCACCGTGTAAAAATATAGTTTTTACATCAAGTTGAACTAGTTCAAGATCAAATTGTGTAATCATGGCTAGCAAAATTCGAATAGACGAATGTTTCACAACTAGAGAAAATACCTCATTGTAGTCTATTCTTTCCTTCTGAGTGTAACCCTTCACTTCCAATCTAGCCTTGTATCGAATTTTATTTTTACAAGGAAATCCTTTCTTTTTTGCATATACCCATTTGCACCCAATTGCCTTCTTTTCCTTGAGCAGTGTAATTAACTCCCAAGTTTCATTTTTATGAAGAGATTGCATTTCTTCATTCATTGCTTTCTTTTACTGTATACTTTCTGGGTTACTCACTGCTTCTCTGTAAGTGGAAGGAACATCATCATCTACAATTGGAAGTGCATAGGCCACTTTATCAACAAAAGGAGCAAGTTTGCGAATCTCTCTGCGTGGTCTTCTATATGCAATTGAATCTTGTTGTTGTGAAGGTTCCTGGGTGAGAACCTCTTCATCATCATTAGTCGATGGAGAATTACTATCCATTTCATCGACACCAGTTGGATCAGTTTTAACTTTTTCAAACTCTACCTGCTGCAAAGTGTTAGTGGTTTTGTCATCCTCTTGAGAATCTTTTTGTTTCAACATGGCTGATTCATCAAAAGTTACATCTCTGCTAAAAATAATCTTCTTCGTAACAGGACACCAGAGACGGTATCCTTTTACTCCACCAGTTATACCCATGAACAATGTTTTATTTTCTCTTGGGTCTAACTTAGATTATTTTACATGATAATAAGCAATGGAACTAAAAATATGTAAAGAATTTTAATCAGTAGGTTTACCAGTCCACATCTCCAAGGGTGTTCTGCCCTCAATTACAGTTGATGGCAAACGGTTGATCAGATGGCACGCATATACAACTGCCTCACCCCAAAACTCTTTGCCCAATCCAGCATTGGACAACACACACTGAACTTTCTCCAGTATAATTCGGTTCATGCGTTTTGCCACCCCATTCTGTTGTGGTGTATCTCGAACAGTGAAATGTCACACAATACCCTCATCTTGGCATATTTGAATAAATGGATCATTCTTGTACTCACCACCATTGTCTGAGTGAAGTCTTTTAACCTTTCGATCAGTCTGAGTCTCGACCATTTTCTTCCATTTCAGAAATATGCCCAAAACTTCATTTTTGTTCTTTATTAAATACACCCACACTTTTCTTGAATAATCATCAACAAAAGTAACAAAATAGTGTATACCTCCCAAAGAAGCTATTTTAGTAGGTCCCCACACATCACTGTGAACATAGTCCAGAATTCCTTTTGTATCGTGAATTATTGAATCAAACTTTACCCTTGTCTGCTTGCCTAGAACACAATGTTCACAAAATTCTAATTTGCAAGATTTTGTACCTTTTAATAAGTCTTGCTTCGCCAAAGTCTGCAAAGCTTTTTCACCAGCATGTCCCAAACGTATATGCCACAACTTGGTTGCTTCTGAATCTGCATCTTTTCCAAAAATTGTTGATGCTAATCCAATAACTGTACTTCCTTGGAAATAGTACAAGTTATTTCTTCTTGTGCCTTTCATCACCGTCAGCGCCCCAACTACTACCTTCAACAATCCATCTCTTAAAGTGATTGTGAGCCCTTTAGATTCTAAGACTCCTAATGAGATGAGAATTTTCTTTAAGCTTGGTACATAGTGAACATCTGTCAAAACTTAGATTGAGCCATCATGATTCTTTAATTGGATTGTACCTATTCCCATGGTTTTACAAGCATTGTCATTGCCCATAAAAACAACTCCACCGTCTAACTCCTTGAAGCTAGAAAACCAACCCTTGTTAGCACACATATGATAAGTACAACCCGAATCCAAAATTCACTCATCTGAGTGGCATATTAATGTCATGTCAACCAGACTAAAGTTTGACTCCTTATCATGCTCTGCTACACATGCCTCATAAGTAGCCTTGCCCTTTTATAACTTAGGACAATTCTTTTTCCAATATCCTTTCTCACGACAAAAAGCACATTCATCTTTGGCAGGTCTCCCTTTAGACTTACTTCTTTTTCTAGGTTTGTGGCTTTGCGAATGACCTCTCGCTGTCAATACTTCTGCAACTGTATCTCTGTGATTCTTTCTGTCTTTCTTTATGGTCTCAGAGTTGTACAATGCACTGCATACAACATCGAACGTGACAATGTCCTTCCCATGAAGCAAAGTGGTGGTGAGATGATCATATTCATTCGGAAGAGAATTCAACAGCAATAGTGCCTTATCTTCATCTTCAAATTGCTCATCCAAATTTAGCAAATCTGCTAATATTTTGTTGAATCAGTTCACATGGTCATTCATTAACATACCAGGTGTATATGTGAAACGATAGAGTTTCTTTTTCATATAAAGCATATTTTCAAGGTTTTCTTCATATACTTTTCTTCCAGTGTCTCCCACAATTTCTTTGCCGATGTCTCCCTCATGATAGAATATTTCTGATCTTTAGCCAGACATAGGCGAATAGTACCACATGACTGTCTATTGATCTTTATCCACTCCTTGTCATCCATCATGTCAGCTTTTCTTCAAGAGCAACGTCCAACTCTTGCTGACATAAGACATCCAACACCTCACATTGCCACATATCAAAATTATTGGTACCTTCAAATTTCTCCACTTCAAACATTGTATTAGCCACAGTAATCCTCGCTGGTGAAGACGACGATGATGCCTCTACCATCATTTTTATCTCAAATGATAAATTTCTTCAACAACTATTTATACTTAAAAAATAGCCTCTATGATGTTTATTTTCGCGTGAATAAATGCACCAAGAAAGTTCCCAAGAGACTGGACGGGAACTCGGACCCAATTAAAAATCAGAATCCTTAGACTCTTATCGCCTTTGTTGACAGAACTTTCCTAGACATGTAAAAATACACACTACTTACAATAGAATGTCTCCTAAATATAAATGGTCGTCTCCACCGTATTTTTGAACAGTACCGTATATGAGAATAGTACCGTATACGTGAATAGTACCGTATCCCCCCAAGTATGAATCGATAGCTCTGATACCACTTGTTGCGGAAACGTGGGTTGAGCAATTACTAATACTGCAACTTCTAGAGAAATATAAATGTGGTGTTAAACAAATGCAAAAAAAATATAACACAATGATTTACGTGGTTCGGCGTAATGCCTATATCCACGGGTAAAGACTGAAAGATAATTTTACTAACAATGGAACTTTACAAAAGTGGAAAAAACTCACAAAACCCACAACCCCAATACACCCAAATGGAACCTCACTAGAACACTCAAGTGGAAGCTCTCTCAAATTCTCTCAAAGAACTCACTTGCAATTGCTCTCTACTTCTCTCAAATTGGGATGATTAACAAATGCGAAATTGCCTTCTATTTATAAGGAAAAATGGGGTGCACTATTGCACCAACCCCAACAAAATTGTCAACATAAATTAAGCACCTACCTTAGGAATTTGTCTTCAAATTTGCTTCTCCAAAGTTGAATGCATGCATGACAACAACCTGTCAAATATTTATGCCACCAACCTCCAATTTGTCAAGAAAAAACCGTGTGGAAAATAAGCTTTGTGGGCTGACTTTTCAACAGTTTCATGACTTATATAACCTATGCTACATGGCATGAGAGCAAGGTAAGCTAGAAATTTCCCAATACCCCCAATCACATATCTTGTCCTCTAATTTAACTACAAATCTTCTAGCCGAATAAGAAGATTTATCCGTAACTTAAAAATTCAAGTCCTCTGAAGGGTGCACAATCATTTTATCTCTTTTCTTGTAAGTTTTATCTAGTTCTTTGTTAATAATAGAAGCAACAATTTTTGGCCAAATGTTTGCCTCGTTTTTTTGTTTGTAAATCTTTTCATAAATCTGCATCTAATCTCCTCAAGCATTGGCAAAACATTAATATAAAACTCGAGAAGGGATTTCAATTTACAAATGCTAGTCGATGGCCTCTTCAGCCTTATGCAATTACTCAAATACAACTTTTGAAGACCAATTAAGCACTCTACCGATGAGGGAAATTCTTTTATTGCAGTATTTCTTAAATTTGGCTTTGTTATATTTCCAAAAAACTAAGGAAACTTTGTAAGATTAATACAAGTGTCGAAATCAATAGTTACCAAAGAAACAAAAATGAATGTTGTTTGGAAGTGACCTAAGACTTTTGTACCCCATGAAATACAATAAACTGAGATGGTTAAAATTCCTGATTGACGAGGGAATGCAAGCCAAGTTTGTACAACTCAAAATATTTTTTCTCTCAGGATTTATGACCTTTAGCAGGTCCGGCATCCAAGTGAGGTACAAGAAATGACCAAGACCAATAGATTTTAACTTGAAAAAGATAAACAAAGACAAAATTAAATTAGTATAAGTGAACTTCATAACTAATAATTTGTATTTTAAAAAAGAAAATTTTATTGTTCTTTATATTAGTATATCACACCATTTTTCCTTCACAAAGTTACTCAACTTTACTGTAAGGCAAATTGAGCTCAATAAAGATCTTTAGCTTAAAACTCGATGGCAATGTTCTCAATGGGTTTCCCTGCCACTGAAGATATCTCAATTTTTTTGGAAGGCATTCTAAACCTTGGTCAATATACACTTCAGAGGTTGTAAGTGGAACACCAAAACTCTCTGACACGCAAAATTTAAGTAATCTTAAATTTGACATATTAACGAAGGCTTGGGAACTTGGATGTTTTTTTTTTTGGACAAACTAAGGAATATGCCTTCAATTTAATTAGTGCCCTAAACAAAAGCAAAGAATGAAGTAGCATAAAATCAAAAAAGAATGATAAAATTTAATAAGACCTCCCTAACTGTAGAAAAAAATCTGCTATCAATCATTTTTTGTTTTTATGAAAAAAAAAACCATTTTCACCATTTTAAATCCTCACAGCACTCACTTTGCTTCGATACCCTATACTAAATTCAAAAAAGAAAATTATACTCTAAAGTTTAAACACTCTTCAATAATATTTCAAAAAAACATAAAATTCAAAAACTTGTTCCCCTTCACTTTCTTCTTCTACTCTGAAAGTTTTGTGTAGAAGTTGAGAAGATAAAACTTTTAGATCATAGCATAGAGCGTACAAAGAAAAAATGCATTTAATTACCAAAAACCTGACCTAATAAATGCATTTAATTACTCATATAGTATTATTAAGAGTAATGATAGAGCCACAAACTCTCGCACAAACTTATTTTATACAAACTGATGTGGCGTTAATTTATTAGTTGAATTAAATATCTCTTAGCCCACATGATTTATTTTTATTATTTTATATTTTCATTCAACCAATGAATTAATGCCACAGCAGTTTGTACAAAATAAGTTTGTACAAGAGTTTGGGGCTGTATCATTACTCATTATTAATAAAAACACATATAAAATAGTTTATTGTAATGCCTTCTATTATCTTTATTGTTTAGGTATTAATGGTTTGTAATTAAATTCATACAATACAAATTATTATAAGACTTTGTGTTAAATAACCTACTTGATATTATATTTTATACTTAATGGTAATTGATTTTGGAAGATTTATCTAAAAAAGATTATCATATTATAAATTTAAAGGAGGGCTGAAAAGTAATTTTAAATAAAATATGTTATTTAAGTGAAATTGTTTCAAACTCTAACGGTGGTCAAAATTATTTTACAAAAATTCTCCACCACTTGAACGGTTAACAAACTGTTTATTATTATTTTTAAATTATTTTTTTAGTACAAATATTGTCTACCATTGATTAAATATAATGGTTCACAATTAATACATCATTAATGCTGTAAATTTTTTACAGCATCATAGAGGAACCCCACAATCTTTACCTATTACTAAGAAATTTGAAATGCGCTTAAACTGTTCAACAAAATTGTCAAATGAAATGATAATCGAAGGATGTTTTGATAATAATAAATAAAGAAAAAGATGGGTGTGATTAGGAAAAATATGAGGGCATTTAGCCCCCAAAAGAAAAAGATTAAATAGGTAATATCTTGCCTTATTTTGCTTGAGCACACGATAGACAGTCTTATGATCCCAATTCCATGGCCTGCTACGTTTGTCAGGCTCTTGGACAGACTCATTGCAGACAGATGCAGCGGAAGTTTAATGTTCAAATTATTCCGTTGATTCTAAAGAATACCGGAACAAAAGAACAACTAAATTCACGTTGATTCAAAAGAATACCGCGAACTTAGGGATTAAGACTCGTTGATTCCACAGAATACCGAGAAATAACTGTTCAAATACTCACAAAGAGATTTGAAAATTGAAATATTATTAAACTCAAAATTCTTTTTTCTTTCAAAGGCTACAAGAGGGAGCTATTTATAGTAGTAGTAATTATCCTAATTCATGAAGTAAAAACAAAATCCTAAATTGAAAGGGAAACAAAATTCTAAATTAGAAAGGAATTTAAAAGTCTTAAACTTTAGTTAATAAGGAAACTAATCCTAGTATAATATGGATTCTTACTCTTCATCACAATACATATCTGGTTCCATTTCTTGCAATAAGTCATGCATTAGCAACCTGATATGGGATATTATTATGGGTGATTCATCAATGATGACATCCAGTCCATAAGACATAGAATCATCTGGTATCCTTGTCCCAAAATCTTTATTTTCTCCATCAAGGAAACACGCAATATCTAGAAACCTACTCTTCCCCTGAGGTGTTAATTCATTAAAATTAATCTTTAACATATCACAAATATCAGAACTTCAAATCCAACTTAAGTCATTCAAAATATCTTCCCAATTTATTTTGTTCTTCAGACGGAGGGAGGAACCCAACACTCTAAGAATTAATGGATTGCCTTCGGCATACTCTACAACCCCCACGAGTGCCCTTTGAGATCTTCAGAACAATGATTTTCTTTGATGGCGTGGTTACAAAAATTGCTCAAAAGCCTCGTGAAAGTCCGAACCATTAACCGTATATATTTTCTCCACTCTAAATGTTTCAACGACTCGCTTATCTCTAGTGGTTACAGCAATTCGACTTCTTGAACCAAATTGATCGAATCTTCCAATAAAATAATCTAATTATCTTCCAATAAAATAATCTAATTGTCCTCCAATTTTGTTCACAAGTTCTTCCTCCGAACTAGCAAGAGCAAAGATGAAAAAAGATAAGGGGGGGGGGGGGGGGGGGGGCGGTATTAATCTTTAATACTTGAAAGGGTTAAGGAGATATCTGATTGTCATGGAATTCCGTTCTGATAGATTGGATGGTTCTGATTACACAGCCCTGCATTTCTGAACCTTTTCTGGCATTGTCTTGAACTGTTCTTCATGCTTAACAAAGGCAGCCTCGAAACTACCAGTCAGGTTCCGCACATCAGATGGATCTACGTGAAAGAAAACTGGCACAACCATTTGGCCAACCATGTTGTTGCATTCAAGAATATTGACAAGTTCAGTCAGGCACCGTATCGAAGAAGCGTAGTCCTTCCAGAAAATGATCACTGAAATCTGTGAACCTTCCGCAGCGTTTAAAAGGGCCGGTGAAATACCTGGCCTGTGCTTTTCTCCATCAATGAGGTAAATTTTGATTTTCTTTCGACACAAAGCAGCTTAGAAATGGCTGAGATGACTTATAAAGTTATATTGAGTATCCTACCCTCTAAATTCATAAGCTCCAAAACTAAGAGCAAGAGATCAGTAAGGAATCCATCTAATTCAGCTTGATACCATAAATCTGCGATAATTCGGTGCTTTATTATTGTAAAAGAGGAAAATCATTTCTCACGAGAATAATGTATATGGGGAGGGGGGGGGAGATGTGTATAAGAGACAGCTATAGGCTCGGGAAACAAAGATTTGATGAATCCTATCATATGAATTAGGTGCCGTTGTTTTCTTAAACCTAACGCGATGGTAGAAATCCCATCGCGTTAGAAATCCCTGTAAAGGATGGTTTTATACCTAATTTTTTATTTGGAGAAGAGATGAAAATGATTTTTCACTCAATTTCTTATTAAGAGAAGAGACGAGGATGAGATGTGATTCGCATGATGTGATTCGCATCCTCTCCCCATTTCTCCATTTTTATTTTTATTTTTTGTAATTATTAGTAAATAAATAATAAAATTTAAATTATAAAATATTAAATATTAGTGTAAATAAAAAATATCAAAACATTTATACAAGTAATATAAATATTAATTAATATAAAGACTTAAATGTAATTTAAACTTAATTACAGTTCAAGTCCCACAACCCCATAAGCACACAATCCACAAATCAAACTCTAAGCAACTCACTTACAGTCTCACTTATCATTTCCAAATTATTCGGGTCGCAGCCAACATCCAACTTGTCTCATATCATCATAGCCCAGTAGCACGTCGCTCCCTTCTCATTTATTTAAGTATCTATATCTTTTTCATTATTTCATTAATGACATAAAAATAATTCCTTTTTTGTCTTAAATTATGAAGATTGACCAAGATAATTATTCTAATGATTTGTATTTTATAGTGTGACTTGTGTAATAGATTAATGTTAATGTAAGATATTTTTCCAAACTTTATTTAAATTTTTTATTTTAATGTGACTAAATCAAGTTGAAAAAATGAAAACGTATCAATTATTAAGAGAGTGGAGACTCTTGGGGGTCCCTTGTTATTCAGAGTTCCTATCCCCTCCCACTCAAGGAATTCTAATGGGAATTGGACAACGACATATGACAAATATCGAGAATGGGTACAGAGATATCGGTCCTCTTCCCTCCTCTCTCATTGTCATCCCTATTAATAACTTAATTGACTTAATTTTAGTTAATTATATTCATTCGTTGTTTCAACTTTTGAATTTTTTAATATAATGACTTAATTGACTTAATTTCAATCAACTATATTCATTTGTTATTTCAACTTAATAAAAAGTTGGTTTTCTTTTTTTGCTTAATCTAAAATGTCTACATGACACCGTTAAAAAATATTCTTTAAAAATATCCTTATTTAATTCATTAATTTTTATCATTATCTAAATAAAATTTACTGATTAGCATTATTATTCATCTCTACAACTTATGATAATATAGTGATAGACTATTATTATTTTTCATATATCAAGTTTCTCTCATTTTTAATAAAAAAAATTCCCTAAAACCCCAAGTCAACTCAAGTACATGCATAGAGTTAGGGCAGGACAGTGAAAAATTGTATTGGGTTCAAAAGAAATTGAAAGTAAAAGGTAAGGAGTTGAACTATTGGGACCCGTCTAAAATCTTTATAAAACTCTCTTCTATTACAATTATATTAAAGGACAAAATAAATTTAATTGTACCATTATATTTCTCCCTCTAACTCTTTATACCCATACAATTACACCAAAGTCTTATACAATTTTTGTTTCCTCACAATCAACTTTTTCTTTCTAATCTTATTTTTTATTTAAAAAAATAAACAATAGCTATTTAAGTCAACTTTAATTCTATTTAATTCACACATGTATTTGATTTTTTTTGAGTAAACTATATGATTTAATAATTTAAAATTTTATAAAAATAATATTTTTGTAATTAGAGCCGTTTGGAGGAAATTGAATTATTTTTCTTTTTGAATAAAAAAGAAACTGAAAAAGTGGAAAATGATATTTTGGAAATCAAAGTAGGTTTAGGTAGAAAAGGGGTTTTGAAAGAAGTTACAAGGGTGTTAATAGTCGCACTCAAAGGTAAGAGCCTCGGCCCAAATCAACCACATAAAATGATCGGAGCCATTTCATTTCCCTTGTACGTCATTATGAATATCCCGTTATGGCAAGAACAAATGCATAATTTCCAAATAGGAAACAAATTGTAATAATAAAATAAAAATAGACAGTGAGTGATAAACATGCCATTTAAATAATAACCTTCACAAAAGTAATAAAGATTTTATAAATTTTTTATCATAGAGATTTAACTTTCAAATTGCCTCACTAAGTGATTTTTAAGAGTTTTGTAATTTTTAAATTATAGCTACCCAACCACAATACTATTTGGTGTTTATAAGAGTGTTGTACTTTTTAAATTACAGTTATCAACTATAATACTATTTGGTATTGAGGTCTTATGATGATGCAAAAATTTAACAAGAATGCATCTCCAACTGATAATTTCTTCGACAAAATGAGAAATAAATGCAGACAAAAGAATCTAAAATAAAACACGTCTTAAGATTGAATGAAACAATCTACTTTCAATTTGCTGTCAGTGGGCATCACATTGATGAAATGTAATGGGTGGTAAGAACGTGCCAATGTCTCTGCATTGACTATTTTGTGATAAAACAGAGTTTTACATCAAATTTAAGTGTGCTCATGGTGTTTCTTGTTTGCTTAATTTTAAAATAAACTTGATTTCAATTCCAGCATTCAAAAATGAATTGTATGTACTGCTTATATCAGTCATCTCACAGCGGATGCGTATAGCAATTTAGTGCAGATTTTTGAAGAGCAGAAAACTTCTATCTGAATTTGTACTCTCAAAAACCAAACCCATGTTGACGTACACACCAATTCAAAAGAAAAAGAAACAGATTAAGTCATATAGTTCACATACGAAAATGCCTAAAGTTGGAGCAATTCATTGTCCGATGAAACATATGCACTGAAGCGAGCGTCTCATCTCAATGAAATAGCCCTCTTTGGATTAATTACTTGGCTAAACCCTTGGAGCATAATAGACCAAAAGCAAACACCAAAGGCCAGAAATAAATTTTTATCGGAGAATCAGCATGTCGGCGAGCAAAACTATAATGAATTGCAGCAAAAATGCACTGACAGAGGGCACATACTAGTCCAATAATATCCTTGAAGTTACCAAAAGGCCTGTTACGCCGCCGATAATAGAACCAAGGCCAAGGTAATATACCCTTCCATCTCCACACAGCTTTTTGCTTTTGGCATTTGCAAACGAGTTCTACAATGCATACAACCAGGGCTGCAAATGACAATAACATACTCAAAAGCACATACTGAGATTTCCGCACAGAAGAGAGTTGGTCAAAAAGAGCCGATGGAATCTCCAGGACAAAGTTGGTGATAACAAATATCCACTCTAAATCAACGTCCTATGTAGAAAAAACGTAAAATAAACTCATGGTGTTCCGGTAAGCAACTGAAAATTACCTTAATTAGAAGAATAAGTATAGCTTCAAAAACAAGATAATTCTATGACCAATTGGCCTTCAAGAATAAATTCAGAAAAACGATATTAATAAGTTCTAAATACTGTTTAGTGGTTTAAAATTTAATGCGCTCACTAAAATTCTTTTTTAGTTCACAAAATTCAGCGATTTCATTAGATAAGAAAACAACAATTATATTCCAAGCACTTTCACATTGATATTATACAAATTATTTTGTGAACTTAAAGAGCATTTGTGTAATATAATTATGTATAAATTTGATCATCTGTGCTCGTAAACAATAAAAGTGAAATCTATTTTCTCGGTATACATAATTCAGTAATGAATAATGATATATTTACTACAGTTAGTCCACCATCATTATAGGACAAAAAAAATTATTATAAGACAAAAGTTTTTTTTTTTGGTTGGGTCATGCTACACTAATTAGTATATACAGTTACATGCATCATGATTCTATATAATTCAAAAAATCCAGCGGCAGCCTCACGGGTAAAACAATATAGTACACGTAACTATCCACGTGAAAGCCCGAGAAAATAAAGGAAGAGAGTTCACCTGCAGCCGATGTATGGAGGACGTGGTGATTATGGGGAGTGTGGGGAGTGTGGGGTGTGGGGAGGACGTGGAGGACGTGGTGAGTGTGGAGGACGTGGCTGAGTCTGGAGGACATTGCTGAGCCCATGAAGTCGATCGGGCCGGCGATGGTGAGTAGATATGTGATGGGGGTGGTGATGTTGAGCCCAACTCTGCTTCTGTGGTAAGCGGATGTGTCTGATGTGATCGATCTCTCTGCACAGGTTAATTAATAAATCTTCTTTTTTAATTAGTAGTTCTTGTTAATTGTCTCATATATTAATTATTCACAATGAATTACTTAATTAGAAAATAAAGATTATTTGTCTAATTTGTTTAAACTAAGGAAAGAGATGTCACATTTGTGTTATGTATTTACTAATTAATTAACTTTAACAGCATTAGAGAAAAATATGGGAACCGATCGAAGTTTTTTTGGGGATAAATAAAAAAGCAAAAGAAAATAAATTGATCATTTGTTAACTTAAAGAGCGTCTGTGTAATTTATCTATAAACTGATCATTTGTGCTCTTGAACCAATAAATTGATCATTTATTTTCTCAGTAGATATAATTCAATAATGAATAATGATGTACTTACTAAAGTTTATTATTATAGGATAAAAAAAGCTTCAGACAAAAGAAAATTTTACTATATATGCACGTATGTACATACACACACATATATACATATACACACACGCGCGCGCGCGCAACATTACTCTGTATAATTCAAAAAATTCAACAGCAGCATCATGGGGAAAACAATATAGTACATGTAGCTAGCCATGTGAAAACACGAGAAAATAAAGAAAGAGAGTTCACTTGTAGTCGATGTAGAGGACGTAGTTGAGCCCATGGAGGCGATCGCGGCGGCGACGATAAGTAGCTAGGTGATTGCAGCGGCGAGGATGAGTGGCTAGGTGATCGAGACGGCGATGTTGAGTGGCTAGGTGATCGGGGCGGCGATGTTGAGCCCAACTCTGCTTCTGTGGTAAGCAGATGTGTCCGATGTGATCGGTCTCTCTGCACAGGTTAATTCATAATTCTTCTTTTTTTAATTAGTAGTTCTTGTTAATCGTCACATATATTAATTATTCACAACGAATTACTAAGTTAGAAAGTAAAGATTATTTGTCTAATTTGTTTAAACAAAGGAAAGAGATTTCACATTTGTCTTATATATTTACTAATTAATTAATTAATTAGAACGGTTTCCATGAATAATTAAGAAGCAAGGAAGCAAACTCATGGCACTAAATAGAGTTTCCTTTGCCCAAAAAAAAAAGATGGAATAAAAATTAATTACCCTTCATGAAAAAATTTAATAAACAAAAGTAATCAAGAGAAAGATAGAACTAGTACCAATTGCGAATAGGGTGGGCAGCTCGAAAGAGTAACAGAATCTTGAATCTGCAACGGAGATGTACAAGATCTGACTATTGGGTTGGCTGCTGAACGAATTTTAGATGGAATACTTTTCAGGCTTTTTCCATCTTTATGATTTTCCTGAGTATCCATGTCATCATTCTGCTGGGACAATAAAATAAGGCCAAGACAAATCACTAATCAGCATGAACATATATATGAGAAATAATTAATTAAACATTTATTACTGCAACATGAGACAAATATATAATATTATGATATATATACCTGAACGCCATTCGAGAGTTGTATAGTGTTGCTTTCAGCATTTTACGAACTTCATCAGAAGAAGAAGAAGAAGAAGAATTCACGACAAGTTCACAGGATGAAAAATATATATAGATGCTTTAGGAGGTTTCATGGCAGCTATTTTCGTCTGCCAACACTTTTTTTTATCATCCAACAATTTCGTAGCAGCAGCTTCATTGACTTCTTAGTTGAAACCGCGTGTGTTTTTCTTTCAAGTGAGTGTTTACGACAACCACTACTTGCGTGAGTCGGCCGTCCAGCCACAGGCCGGTTAATTGGTGTTCGTAGTAACAGAGGAGTGGGTTCTAAAATGAGACCAAAGTGGTCTATTTTCCAGAGAAATCTGTGGTGCAATTGTGGTACCGTGTTATAGTTGTATCTAGCCGTTGGATATCAGTGGACTCCATCAATTTAAGTACATCCAACGATTGAATATAATTATAACACGGTTTCACAATTACACTGTAGCCTTATCCCCATTTTTATATCCATTAAATTTAATTTTAAAAAATATAGTGAGACTCACTATGGTCCCATTTTAAGACTCACATATTTAATATTAAAAAACTAAGAGCAAAAGATGAGTACGGATTCTACCTGATTAGTTGCACTATTGAGATATTTTGATCCACAAAAAATTTAAATTGTGAAAGAACAAAGTAAGTTTTAAAATTCAACCAAACATAATCAGCTATTTGGCCAAGTTTAGTAGGTCCAATTGTGGGACCCAACACTTCAATGTTTGAAAAATAAAATAAAATAAGTTTCTTTAAAATTTGCTGGGTCTTACCTTACTGGTAGATTCACCTTACTTGCCCAAGAGGCTCGTGTGTGTGTGTGTATCTGTATTTGTGTGAAACGCTTAATTAGGATTAGAATATTAAGACATTGTATTTTTAAAAAAAGTTTTAATTTTAACCAAATGGAGGTACTTCTTTAGTTCTATCTTAATCCGAACCGAGATACAACCCGGCTGATTTTGAAATTTCAACCCAATTAAATTTTATGGCTAATCTGAAGCAAACTCAAACCCAAATATGTAATTTGGGTTTGGTTCCACTCGGGTTAACCCGAACCAAATGTCTACTGCAGTGAGGCCAAGTCAAGTCAAGCACATGCATAAAGCTAGGACAAGACAGAACAAAACAAATGTGGTCGGTTAAAAATAAAAATAAAAAAATTGAAAATGTCCAGTTAAGAACAGACAGAGCGGCCGGCCATCTTTCACACCGAAAGAAAAATGTAAAAGGGCTTGGTGGCCCAACAATGACTTTATACAGCAAATCAACCCCCATCAATGCCAAAAGGCTAAGAGCCATTTAATTTCTCTCGTATGTCATCATTATACTCCTGTGTGGTAACATCATATGCATAATCTTTTTACATTTAGGAAGAGTCTGGTATTAAGAGACCATGACTTAAAAGTCAGAGTTATTGTAATAAAAATTATAGTAATAAAATAAAAATTATTAGCATGTGGTAAATATAAATGTCGTTTTTATAATAATTTTAATAACAAAATATTAAAAATTTTATTAACTTTTATTATTATGTGTCTAATAAAATGAATTAATATTTTAAAACCACGACGAAAAATATTTATAAAAAAATTTTGTATCTTTTAAATTATAATTTTCCATCCATATACGATATCGAATACCACATAATATCTCAGGCTAGTAAAACAAAAGTTATTGAATTGTTGTATGAAATCGAGAACAAAAATGGATTTCCAATGGATAATTTCCCCGACGAATGAGAAGTAAATGCAGCCAAAAGAATATATATATATATATATATAAAGATGGGATTTCGGGAGATGATGTGGCATTACTATTTCTCATTTTTGTATATTCTCTATTATCTAATAAATAGAGAAATTTTTTTTTAGATTTGGCTTTTCATCTTTTCATAATTAATTTGATTGTTATTACACAATAGCAATTAAGTAAAGGTTTTAATGAGGTATATTCTTTGTAATGAACATTCAAGGGGGAGTGTTATGAATTTATTAAAATAAATGTAGATTTTCACAACATATATCTCTTAGTCTCTCCATTATCTCTCATTAGCAACCTTTAACTTCCCTATAACTCTCACTATCTCACAAGGAATTATGATCCATAATTTTTTATTAATTTTATGGAGTGATTAAGTAACTATTAAAGGAGAGCTCATCTTTTGTTTTGTACGCACACAATTGGAATGAATAAAACCACTCTATAATATATTCTCTCATTTTATTCTTTATCTTGCGTTTCTTCTTTATTTTAAGGCTGTCTCATCTTAAAACAAAGAATAATACTAAATTCTTTTTTAAAAGCCGCGTGAAATGCGGTTCTATTTTCTAATTTAAAATAAAACACGTCTTAAGATTGAATGAAACTGCTTTAATTTGTTCTTAGTGGGCATCACATTAATGAAATGTAATGGATGTGTTGTTAAAAAATGACCTCCGACCCTGAGTCAGTTGTGCCGTGTAGGAACATTTCAAATCTTTTTCTTAGTCATGTACTATCTCTCTATTAACTATTTTGTGGTAAAACAAAGTTGTTAACATTAAATTTAAGTGTATTCACGTTGTTTCAGTTTGCTTAATTTTAAAATAAACTTGCCTTCAATTCCAACATTAAAAAAAATGATTGAATGATGATTCCAAAATCAGCTTAAGTTGGTTAACATCTTGATGCCTTACCTCAACTTCAACATTAAATTTGTTTTTGTAAGAAAAAGGTTTGTCAATCTTTAAGGATATCCTACAACGTCAAACAAATAATTTACAAACACCTGAAATCACGAAAAATAATCAAAGGCACTAAGAAATTTTTCTATATTAACCCTCCAATATTCAAGTTAAATTTTAGATTTTCATTGGAAAATATATAATAAAGTCTGAATTTTAGTAATGGAGGAATAATCTCAAGGTTAAATCGTGAACGGAAGATAATAAAATGAAAATTGAGAAGGAGAGTTGAATTTTCTTCTTTATTAATTCCCTTAGCAATTTTTATAGAGGTTTAAGTGTTAATTGTTATAGATTGTAATTTCTAAATTCCCTAAATTTCGAGTTAAGATACAGTGGTATCCTCTTATATATGTAGGACAAGATAAGCGCTTGTTTTAAATAATTTTTGCTTCCTAGTGACTTCGTGAAATACCTCCTCCCGACCCATTTGCTTGAGGTCATTATAATTATCTTTTGGTCGAGATGATCTGTTTAAAATCACTATACTTATCTCTTGGTCGAGATGATCTGTTTAAAATCACTATACTTATCTCCTCACAACTTAATCTCCTTAAAACTTGTTGCCTTTGCTTTACTTTGAGGAGAGCACGATAAAGTTTAAGCAAACACCTTATAGTGGTCACCTTATTTCATCCCCCAAACATTGTATATACTACTTATATCAGTCATTATATATACTACTAATATTAGTCACTGTATGAAAAACAATGTATCGTGTTAATTCATTAGCAATTCACTCAATCGATTGCCAAATCAAATCAGATGAATAGTTAAATAATATTTTAATTGTACACATTATATTAGCTGGTTTTGGTAAACATACCCTTAAGTTGCTCCACTATCAAACATACTACAAAATTTGATGGTGTCTCAGTTGTCCATCCTGAGTTGAAAAAATATATCTACTGACCACTAATCCATTAGTTGTCGCTGGCATGTTGACAAAATTGTAGCAAAATGATGAATTTGTCCTCAAAACTCAAACTAAGGTAAAAAGGCAAAATTGCCCCAAAATAAAGCAAAGCCAAACGTAACCATGGAGGCAATATTTTTGGCTATATAATGACCTAAATTAACAACACCTTTCCTTACAACAAACAAAAACTCTACTAACCTTTAACAACTAAAAACCAACAACACATTCATGTTCATGGATCCATATCACACCTAACAATCGCTTCAAATACAACAAAAAGTACTTCCATTGTGCTATTACAACAAACATTCATTTAAAAATATTTAGTGAAGTATCAAGTTCTGTTGTCTCTAGATTCAAAAGATATAAAAAACAGAAATGCTAGCCTAAATATTGTAAGTGTGGCATGCAAGCAATGGCTATGGTGTCAATTACATTACAAAATCCTAATGTAATATTTTGGTCTTGTGAATGGAAGCATTGTTGGTTAAAGCATTGTGATTTTTTGGAATAGTTCACTACTGAATCTCTCATATATCCTAATACTAATAATGAGATGCCATATAAGTAAAACTCGAAGCTGAATGACGATGTGGTGAAAATAAAGAAGAGGGTAAAACTTATTAAAGGAAAGCTTAAATATACCTTAATTATGCTAGTGTGTATTTGTAACTGTCTTTTTGAGAAAGTAATGTAGCCTTCAAAATTTGTACTTAAGAAGTATTGAACAGTAATAATATGTCTTTAATAGTAATAATAATTAGTTGAAATGATGATAATCCAAACAAAGCATTCAAAATATGCAAATAACATATCTTCTTTAAATACATGTTTCAAAAAAATCTAAAATATGGTTTGGATTTGATAATGAACATAATAGTTTAGGAAGCTGAAGTTCATAAATTGTTCCCAACAAAATTATGCCATCCAAAATTAGCATCAAACTCATTACAAAACACATGTTACAATCCATGCTTGTGATGGATTTTGCGATTAGTTCACTTGGCATAGGTTGACATCTGAACTCTAAAGTCCTTTCCAGATCACAAAAGACAAAATAAATTAAACTCCTATATATACAATTATGAACCATAAACCATAAGAAATGAAATTCAACCAAAATAAACCTCTTTTGTGCATGTCTAGTGTGTGCAATCTCTAATGCTATTAGCGTCAATGTACAAGTGTACACAACAAGTAATATAATGATGAAAACTCTTTTTGTGCATGTCTGGTGTGTGCAATCTCTAATGCTATTAGCATCAATGTACAAGTGTACACAACAAGTAATATAATGATGAGCATTCAAGATCGTCTCCACATGGATTGATATTATTATATTTGCTATAACAATCTCAACAATGCAGTTTTGCTTTAATTGATACTAAAACAAATAATAAAACTGATAACTTAATTAATTAAAATAAAGTGCAATTAATAAAAATGCAATAAAGTAAATTCTCAAGTCACACACAATGGTCAAGCTAATGGAAATAGAGTAATTGAGTGATTAAACTCTTTTAATGATTTTGATTATTTCTTCCAATTTTAGAGTTAGTTGCTACAGTATCTGCTACATCACTAAATAGAATCCTTAAGAATTCTCAGCCGTCGCAAGTTGGATGTCTTATATTTATATGCAACCTAACAGTGACTAATTGTTATGCCAATATAAGATATAGCATTACACACTTATGTTCTAATTACCCAACAAGGTGAATCTCTATTTCTAGTTCATTATTAATTTTAGATTAAGTATAACCCTTTTAGAATCAAGGAAAACTCAACTTAGGAAACCCACGCCAAAACCAAGTATTACCCTAATATGTTCAACTAAGATAAGGACTTTTGTGGCTCTTTCTTAGTTAGTATCATTAAGTGGATGTTTAGCCGAAATAATTAATAGAAATAAGTATTATTAAAACAGAGCGTTATAACAAACATGCAGCAACACATATAATAAGTCAATGAACTATTAAGATTGTTTATCACTCAACCACAAATAAATTTAGTTCTTGGATTGCAAAAGATGAACAAATAAAAAAGTTTCTATAATCAAATGCATCCCTGTAATAAAATAGAAAACAAGAAAATAGAAAGAATGACTGAATTCTAATTGATCTCTTGCGATTTCTCCTTTGTGACAACCCTCAATCTCCCTCTTGAGTTCTGTTTTTCTTTTGTTTCTTTTCGGTGTTTCTCATTAGTTAACGATTCTTCTTTTTCCTTTGCATGTGTGCTTTTTTCATAATTGAGAATTAGGGCTACTGGAGGTCTAGGGCGTGTATCTTCTAGATTATGAAACTCCAGATCGTAATATGTTAAGTATCTCTCATTTCGCTATGAATGCTTCAAGATTGCTACAGCAACGGGTGCTATGATATATCAATAAATTATTAAATCAATACTAATAGTTGAAACCGATTTCACTTGTTTAATTAAGTTTGGATAAGCTTAGCATTCGCACTGAGCTGTTATAATTTATTTCTAAAGTGAAGTAATTACTACTACTAAAATATTTTATTTTTTTTGGGACTCGTTGTATCTCAAGGGTCTATAATATAGCAGCGAATGTATTAATAAAATATTCTTTCCATTATTTGGATTCTTATGTGTGGTTAACTTTGAGAGTGTGGTCGTGATTAAATCAGATTTTCTCTTTAAAAAAAAACTCATTATTTAAATTTTCAAGGACAAAAAAACAAATTATATAATTTTTAATTCCCCCTTAAAATTAATTCTGATAAGAACAGAAACCTATCCTACATATATATATATATATATATATATAAATGTTGGTTTCATGGGTTAGCTCAAGCTGAGCAGTTTTTAATTTCATGCAAGAACATCCAAAAACTCTTTACATTCGTCACGATAGCAGCTCTCCTACAAAACCACGTGTTAACACAAAATCTCATGCATGTAAGATCATCATCGTTCACTAAGCCACCCATCCATAAACGCCAAACTAAGCTCTTTCTCCTTATCACTTCACTAAATTTTGCCCTTTCCCTTTAGTATAAATGGATAATATTTTTTCTATTATGTTCCAGTTTCTGCAAAATCTTGCTAGCTCAGTAAGATATTAATTATAAATTTGATCATTTGGTAAAAACAATGGATCTGCTGAACTCTTTCTTGAATTTGGTGGTTCCGCCGGCCAGCTTGGTGATGCTGGCTTTTGCATGGCCGGCTTTGTGCTTTGTCAATGGATGCGAGTGGCTTTATAACAATTTTTGCAGTGAAAATATGGAAGATAAAGTTGTCATCATCACAGGAGCTTCTTCTGACATTGGAGAGGCAAGTTCATTTGTTGATAATTATTCTTTTTTTTCCCTTAATTTCTCCTCAATTGTTCACTTTTAATTACTAAAGCACTTGGTTGTCGGAATTTTGAAATAATAATCATTTAACAGAAGTTCAAAATGGGTTGGCTTATTTATCACCATTTTCCTTTTAAAATTTAGCACAATTGTTCAATTAGCTGTTTATTTATTTATATGTGGTTTGGGGAAGAAACCTTTTCATCTCATACTTTAATTAATTAATATGTGATTATATAAATAATATATATTCTGTCATATTTTTTTAATTGGTTGTAGCTAGTTTGAGGATGCGACTTATATTTATAATGAATCGCTGTTTCGTCCTTATCATGAATCAAGAAGTACAAGATTTTAGAGTTGCATTTGCAATACATGATAGTATGAAAAGGTAGCACCTAAAATGGATAAAAGGAGAGTGAAATTGCTACAAAAATACCATTTTTATTATTATTATTATTATTATTTTTTGTGTATCATTTGTCCCTCAAACTTGGGCAACTGCAAACCATTATATTATAGAACAAGTTTTTGTGATTGCAGCAAATTGCATATGAATATGCAAAGAGGAAGGCCAACCTTGTGCTGGTGGCACGGAGAGAGAACCGACTTCCAGGGATCAGTCAGAACGCAAGATTTATGGGCGCCGGGCATATTCTAACCATAGCTGCAGATGTTGTGAGGGAAGAAGATTGCAGGAGATTTGTTTCTGAGACCATAAATGTCTTTGGACGCGGTCTGTCATCTCACCTTCATTAGATTGATGAATGAACATTCCTTGGAATTGGTAGTAATCAGTACATAATCATTTGATAACAAAGACCATAGATGAATACAATCCAATCAATGAAGTTACTTTAGTTTCCCTCAATAGTAAAGAATCAAAAGCCGGTCGCAATGTTGCCTCTGCTGAATGAAAAATCTTAATGTTTCTTTTAACATTGCAGCATTTCCCGTTGTAAAATTTTACCCGATTTCTAGCAGATTTTATCTGTTGTCGCAAGCTTATTATATTTTTCTCGATTGAACCCAATTGCTCAGTGCTTATTTATGGAAACCTGAGAGATTTTCTGACAATCTTATCATTGTCTTTGCTGTTAATAGTAATTACTTGTTAATGAAATTTGGTCTTTGAAGTCTCTTCAGTTACCAAATGGGAATTCTAGTGAATTTCTAGTTATCTATCCCTTTACTTTTTCCTCTTCTTCAACTTAATCTCCAACCTTGCAGTGGACCATCTCGTAAACACAGCAAGTTTGGGACATACATTTTTCTTCGAGGAAGTGACAGATACCTCTATTTTTCCCCGTTTGTTGGTAAGGTGTACAGGCTGAATTAGCAAACTCTTAAGAATTATCTCATACATAGAGTTGTTTTGAATTTGGCTAATATATTAAAGTCTGTTGTAAGTTAATAGTGCCAAATGTGTTTTGTGTAATTTGTCAATTCATACAGGACATAAATTTTTGGGGAAATGTTTATCCAACATTTGTTGCTCTCCCTTATCTTCATGAGAGCAATGGTCGAGTCGTTGTGAATGCATCGGTGGAGAACTGGTTACCTTTGCCAAGAATGAGCTTATATGCTGTGAGTATATATAAGCATTGCATGCTTAATTTTCGTCTTGTCACTGATATTCATTCAGTTGAATTCTTCTTCTGCTTCCTTTAATGGAGCCTCTAATTGCAATTAAGAGCCTAAAGGATATGGATATTAAAATTCAAAAACAGGTTCAATTATAATGCTGTAGGGAAATAAAATGATTAGGACTCATTTGCCTGACTGAGTCCAGTTTCAATATAATCCGCAAAAAACACTAATGACAGCATTAATGGAACTACCAAAGTTTTTGTCGTGAACAAAATCCACATTCATTGTCTGTATACAGTGAAACACACTGCTCTGCAATTATTACTGGAAATGATAGTAAATATGTGGTGATATCAGTGAAGTGCCTTTGCCATTCTCATTGCCTGCATGACAGCAACTATAATAATGAATATGCAGTTGTTTTAAACTTTAGTTTCTTCTTTCTTTATTTATGTCACAAAAGTATACAACATAAATCAGGGTGTTTGACTCACTGGTGCTTTCCTTCTTTCCCAAGTCCGCAAAAGCGGCCCTCGTAACCTTCTATGAGTCATTGAGATTTGAATTGAATGATGAGGTTGGCATAACGATTGCAACTCATGGTTGGATTGGAAGCGAAATGACCAAAGGCAAGTTCATGCTGGAGGACGGCGCAGAGATGCAATGGAAAGAAGAAAGAGAAGTAAGTTCTTGATTTTCTCTGCCACCATTGTACTTGTTAGCTTGCAAGATGCTGCAATCAATGTAGAACCTTGTATGTTCAGGATATATGAAGTCATGATGCTCCCTTGAATTTTTTGTTTTAGGTACACGTGACAGGTGGTCCTGTGGAGGATTTTGCAAGGCTAATTGTATCTGGAGCTTGCCGAGGAGATACATATGTAAAGTTCCCGAGCTGGTACGACGTGTTCCTGCTTTACCGTGTTTTCGCTCCCCATGTTCTCAACTGGACTTTCCGGCTGCTTATTTCATCAGAAGGCGCAAGAAGAACTCCTTTGATAGGGACGGGAAGACCGCTTTTGGAAGGTCCACCAGCGAGGCCTCGATTGGAGGGCACATCTCCGCGGCAAGTTCTCAGCAGTCCCTCTTCATTCTTCTCCCAATATAGTCCCTCTTCATCCTTCTCCCAATACAGTCCCTAGCATCGACAAAAATGGCGTGAAGAGGCCTCTTCGTTTATCATCTTTTAGTTATCCTCTCTTTGTTTAATTTACAATTAGCTTTTTGGTTATAGATTTGGATTTTTGTAACATTTGATTTTGCTTCAAATAAATAAGACTTGCTTCTGTAACCTGTTCAGCGATGATAAAGAACTTCATCAGTTTGCCTAATTAGTCCCTTCTAACTAACAAGAACAATTCCATTTGAACCATGATACATGTGTACATAAATTTGTTAATGATACTTCTAAATGCAAATAGACAATAGTTTAAGAGATGGGAGTGATTAAATAGATTATTTGTTGTTGAAAGAAAAAAAAATTCAAAAATAACAAGGTTCTGTAGAAATGTCAACAGTTTTTTTCAAAGGGTAAATTGAGATTGGAAGAAGATCCTACTACTTCAAAGCAATTGACTGGACATTTTTTCAAGCCTAATCCATTTTTTTGACTGGCATGCACATAATGTAATTATTATAATATTGAAGCTTCAGCAGAATCTTGAGAGATCGGTGGATTTTGGACCTGAATCTAGTCAACATAACTTGCCACGACTACCACTCAAAAGTCTCAGACCACTTGCATGGAGCAGGCTGGAATTCTAGTACATGTGTTTTTACAAAGTTGTTGAAAAAACAGAAAAGATCCACTTGATAAATTGTGAACGAGAGTGTTTGATGGTATATTTGCAAAATGTATTCAAAATTGAAAACAATACTTTTTCTGCAATGTTAGGGTATATCGGGATTTTGGATAGTATCTAGAAATTTTTAGTTCTAAATTAAAATTTACTCCCACTAACAATTTACGACAGAACTTTAGTTTTATTCTATGAAAAATTTTAGAATACATCTGAAATATTATGTCATTCATATAATAAGCAACAATATCATGAAATGTATGTATTTATTTTAAACCACCATTATATAAGTGGTAGTTATATTAAATTCAATTACACATGTCATGCATACATCAATTAGTTGTAGTACATTTGAGACATTTTAAAATTTCTGCTATTCTACTGTCTTTGTGAAAAGAGAAGAAATTCACACAAAGACTCGAACAAGTGGCCCCAGCAATTCAACTATTGGGAAAAATTTTCAAAATGCACTTTTTTTTTTTAAGACAATATTTGGTTGTTACAAATCTTATTCTCAAACTATATATTTATTACTATCCAAAAAAAGAAAAAAGACCTAATGATCTACTTGAGTCTTGAGATAATCTTCAACAGAAATGTTCAACTCTCCCTCTTCCGATGTCCCACAATCTTCAAACTCGTAATCATATTCCCAAAACTGCTTCTCATCAAGCACTTGCGTCGCTCCACTATTTTCATTTTCATTTTCATCAGTCTTGTCTTTGTTTAAAACCATCTGAGCATCAACTCCCATGCCAGCGTCCGAAGCTGCTTTCTGTACGGATTTCGGCGACAGCTCTGCATGGACGACGCTCGCCGGCAACATTGACGGAAAGTTAAGGCCGTCAAGCGACCGCGGCCTCCGCAGGCAGTAGAAAGCGACGTCGTGGGCCATCGCCGCCGCCTCCTGCGTCGCGTAAGAGCCCAACCAGAGCCGTTCTTGTGAGCCGGGAACTCGAATTTCCGACACCCATTTGCCCCATTTCCGCCTTCTTATTCCTTTGTATTTCCTTTGATGGGCTGCATTCTTTTCTATGTTGCTTCCCATCCCCTTCGCCGGAAGTGCTTTTGTGAAGAAGTGCTTCCTGAGAGAGTAAAAAAAAAAGAGATGATGTACTGTGTAACGAGCTTGTGATTTTGAATCGCTGTAGGGAGGTGATACTTTCCTTATATAGGTTGAAGATTTTGGAAAGTCAGCGGATTATAATAACAGCTGCATGCATGAAGAAGTGCTCATGGGGTGCCAGGTCAAAATTTTCAATGGTCAAAGTAAGAGAAGATAGAAGCTCTTATCCAATGAAAATTTGGACGGAGATTTAGGTGGGCAAGTGCCAGTTGGAGGAATAATTAACGGGTGAAGAGAAAAAAAGGAGCCACAACTTTTAAAAATTATTTGAAGACCGGAGGTGCAAATTGGGCGTGTGTGTGAAAAGGTCATTCGTCATCTAGCTTACGCAAAATTGTGTTGAGGAAATTAAATGATGAATAGGCCATAAGATATTTGCTGGGTCAATGTCAAAAATTAATTTTGATGGGCTAATCCATGAGGTCATGGAGCAGCTTCTGCACCGGGTTAAAAGAATGAATCACAAGAGAACATACTTTAATTGGTCAACTTAAGAGTAAGGAAAGAAGAAATAAATAAATAGATAAATAAACTAAAAAGGGAAGTAAAAGATAAATCTATTTTGGTAACTAAGGAATAAGGATGTTAGTTAGTTCCCTATCTCAATGCTTCATGAATATAGCTGATGAACCAATTGACTAGAAATTGTCATTTCTTCAAACTTAAAGTTAGGATTTGTAGGAAATTCCATAAAGGCATTCTTAAATCATTAACAGGAATTTATTAACGGTTGACTGGCTTTGACCAATATAATTCTAATTTTACCTTTGAACTATTTTATTTTTTTATGAAAAGTTAAATTAGAATTCAAATATTGAGATTTTGAGTAAATACTACATTAATTAGGATTCAACTTAAGATTTAAATGTTGAGATGCTTTTATTGTATAAAATAAAAGCACAATTCACGAATGTAAATGTTACCCTTTTTATTTTTTTTCAACAAAAAAATAATTTTTTATTAAGAGTACGAATAGAAAAACATTATATCTGATCGAGGTTATAATATCAATTAAAAAATTATGGCCATTCTAACGTTAATCATATGCAACGTTATTTATAAATCAAGATTTTCAAAATTCATTTATATAATTATTGGTTAATTAAAACTAAAAATAAAAATAATTAAATTTTAATTATACATTACAATAAACAATAAGTGGCATAAAATTTTTAAAAATTGGAAAGAAAAAAACCTAAATAAAAAAATCCTACTCTATAATTAAATTTTATGGTAATTATATTGATGTTAGTGCTCTTTTATCTTTTTTCCTTTTATGAACAATGATTGATCGCGATCATAAATTAAAAAGTTCTCTCGAAAAATGGATGGAGAACTTTTGTTGGGAGAATCTTTGTTGAGAGAATATATGTCTCCCGGTTCAAACATAAATTTTTAATTTAAATTGTGATACGAGTTTAAATGTGACTCTTATAATTAAAATTATTTTTTAAAATATTTCGTGGTTAAAAAAAAAAAGCTCTCTCGAAATATGGACCGAGAAAGCACTTCCTCGAGAAGTTTTGAGAAGGGTATGGCCTCTTTCAAACTGATGTCGCCCACATCTTCAATTTATTTATTTAGGCCACATGTCCAATTGAAAATGACGATTTTGGATCGATCCATATCACGTGCGACAAATAGACATAAGACCGGATCAAACTTCTTATTTTTTGTTAATTTGAAGGAGGATCAAACTTAATTAGACACATACGCAGGCTTGGTAAGAATACCCGCCAGACCCGGATCGGATCCGAATTGACCTATGCAGTCTTTCGCTCCTTACTAATATAAAACTCGTTTTTGGGCATTGATTTTCCGTGTGGGTTAATTTTTTTAATTTTAATAAATAAATTTAAAATTACATAAAAAAAGGTTCAAATAATTTTTTAATTTTATTTGCCATTTCTCTAAAATTTTATTTGCAGTGATACAATTTTTTTTAAAAAAATTCACTTATTCAGATAATAGAAATCCGAAACAAAAACCCATGTGCCGGAGATGCTGGCTTGACTAGACCCGTTTGTGAAACAGTCATCTATGAACCCAAGTTCGGGAATTTGTTGAATCAATTCGAGTCGGTGCCGGGCAGATCCAAACTCGGACCGCACCCGAGCTTTTGCCAATGACTGCTATTCATCACGCTTTAAGTTTCGGTCTTCCGAAGTTATTACTTCTGTTTATTGTTACAACACAATCTTATGATTTATTTTTCTTAGATTTCTTTTTAAATTTATAATAATATTATTTTTAATTATATTTTTAATTCAATTAATGATAGTATACCACATCAATTTATATAAAATTATTTATTTAAAAATACTATTTATTATTGGGGGAAATTTTAGATGCAACTGTGGCATCGTGTCACAATTGTATCTAGCCATTGGATGTCAATGGATCCCACTAATACAACTGCATCCAACGATTAGATACAACTATGACACGGTACCACAATTACACCGTAACTTGATCCTTATTATTGTATCATTACTTAATAGTAAATCATTCAGTTTAAAAACTCAGTACTTTCATTGTTATTATGAGTTTGAAATAAAATGGTCTTGACAAGACATTTTACTTTAAAATTTGATTCCAACCTACCTAGATCAGTTTTGTTATGATATAACTCGAATACCTTTGCGCAAATCTTAGATGTATTTCTAAATATTCTTTGGAAAAAAAAAAAAACTCTTTAGACTTGAACCTCTTAATTTCAAATGTATGTAAAATACCAATCAACTTGTAGGTGGTTTATTATGAAATATCATTAAAACAAAGGTTATAAGATAAAAATAGCAAATGAGAATTATCATACAAAAATTTGACTCCATTTCTTAATCAATATTTTATACTTTCTATTTTTTTTTATACTTTTCAACATATGAATTAGGACACATGCATGAATGAGTACGATCTGTGGTAAACAGATGTAAGGTTATGTCATCCATTATGTCACCCAAATTTACCGTCCTAAGAAAGAGAAATGCCAGAATAGGAAAGATTCCTAACCAAAATGTTTTATAGTAAAAATTGAGCATCCATACCAAATTCCGAACATAAACAAAGATCAAACAGCTCTATTTTTAGGCAAATATACAACGCAGAATCTCAATATTTCCAAGGTACAGAGAGATTTTATACATCAAAAAAGTGTGATGACTAAACAGAAAAATTATTCTTCCTATGAATTAGGAGTAATTCTTTACACTGAATCATTTTGTGCAGAGAAATTCATCCCATGGCCGACCAAAAATGTTGCAATCTACTTGTTTAAAGCCCCTGCAACAGAATAAATAAAGTCCAAGAAACCTGTTCCTTTGAGCAGACCTTTTCCAGTTAAGAGCTCAAAATCTAACAACAAAAGGAAGCCGATTGCAGCTGCCTTTCCATTTATCAGTTCACTCGTTACGTTGAAACCGAACCCCTCTAGATCCTCATCGACCACCATTCTCACCTGTAAAATTGTAGAGACCTTCAATATTTCTTGCTTTTGACAAAGTAAAGAGGACAATATCGAGCGAAACTAGGTCATGCAGTTACCTCTTCGATATTAACATCCGTTGCAGTTACACCAGGTTGAGCTTTCCCGCTAAAGACAATCTCTGCAGAAGCATCAGAACTTGCACCACCTTCCATTCTGATATAAATATTTTTCTCGTCGGTTTTTACAGGAAAAATATACAATGTCGATAAAGCAGGTGTGAGGGCTCTTAACACAGGGTTGTTCGGATACCAATCCCTGACCGCTCCTGTACGAAGATCAAATGTGCTCTCTGTTGTTGGGCAAACTATACAACCATCCTGTAGAAGAGAGAAACAGATATCCTCAAGCTTTAGCCATGTTAAAAACAAATACAGGCATGAAAAATTAAGTCTTTACTGGAGATATAAGACAAAATAATTAGACCTAAAAGTGATTCGGAAGAAAACATTAAAAAAGATAGCCTCTACAACATAAAAAAGATAGCCATACTTTTGAGTTTGTCATCTAACTTAAAGAAAAAACAGATGAAAAGAAGAAAGAATTCTTGGTCCAAGAAAATGTGGTCAATAAGAGAAATTTGGATGAACTTCAGTTGGCCCCAAATTCTATGATCATGAAAGCAGGGATCAGTTCAAAGAACAACTTGGGGCCATCTTTAGGACTCTTAAGACTTAGGCTCCATTTGATGTTATTGTATAGCAGCAGTGGCCTTTAGCTATGCAAAAGTGTATGGTAAACACTTGCAACTATAATTTGGATATTAAGATGATTTACCCCACAATTGCCTGACAAAATTAGATTACCATTACTATTTTCGTCAAAATCATCTCATAGCTAGAGCTTACATTAGCAAACACTATCAACTTTTTAATGAATGGCTAGTGATAAAAGTTGATATTATGCAGTAAATACAAACTTTTAACTAATAATTGATAAAAATAATAAAAGATATTATAACTTTTTCATACAAGTATGGGATAAAACCAACTTAGCTTCTAAACTACAGTGGCGCGTGTTTACTAAACAAAAGTGCTTACACCATTTAAGTCCCTTTCTAAAAAGTTGAAACACAAAAATTCAGATTTTTCTTTTCATCAGAAAAATCTCACTCTTCCAATGGAGAAATGCAGGTCCTTCAAAGACAGACGGACCTTCCCCCCAACCTGTATCCACAAACACGGAGCTACGAACAATTCAATGAGCAACACCAAATACTTCGACCCAAAACAAGAATTACTATAGCTAGCATATGCCAATCCCACAATGTGACATAACCCTCAGTCCAAGCTTCTCAGGAATATAGCCCAATACCAACCAAAAAAAAAAAAAAAAAACCACCCAACCCGAGTAACTAACAAAAAAATTGCTAATCACAAATGCCTCTAATATAGACTATGATTCAGCAATCACAAAACATAAAGCCCTAAGCAATATATATATATATATATATATATTTCTCTTTCTATACCTAAACATCCGTCGACTTTTCTATTTCCACCGAGTTCTAAACGGGGGACTACGGGCTATCGCCTAGTTCAAACAATGATACAATCACTATTACACATCATTCAATCAACCATTTTAATTCTACACAATGCAAAATTTTCAAAAACATCATAGAATCAAATTGTATAAAAATGAAAAATAGAAAGGGAAAAAAATAGATTTTGAAACCTGGGTGAGCTTGGCATTGATCAAGCCTTCACTATAAGCACCTTCAGCAGGAGATCGATTCTCAATTGCAAATACTTCATCTTTATACCACAACAGCAATATCGTCTCTCCATCTTGAATAATCACCCGCCTTTCTCCTTTCGGCAGTGCCGACAGCGGCACCACCGGCATCCAGTTCTCTCCTCCGCCGCCTCCTCCCGACGCCGACGACTCCTCCTCCGTCACCGAAACTTCCGCCGCCTTGCACGTCAACTTCCTTCCGCACGTGGGTATTTCACGTGGGGAAAAAGGGTAGTTGAGGGACAATGCGTGGCCACAACAACGGCTACTTGGGGAGGAGGGAAGAGGCTGTCGTGTAGGTGGTGGTTTTCGGCGGGAAATGGAGCCGGCTTGTGGGCGGGCAAAAGTGTAATTTTGAGGAAACGGTGAGGGTGTTGAAGCCATTGTTGATGCTGCAGCGGATAGTAGTTTTGTGGAAGAATCAACAGAGGGTAAGTGAAGAAGAAGAAGAAGAAGAACGTTTCATTGTTGCCACAGAAAGCGGATAACGAAGAAGAAGAAGCACTGTGTTTTAGTTTCAGCCACAATTTTTTTTCTTAATTATTAATGGGTATCTAACATTGACCTCCCCTGTACTTTATCGTATTGTCACTTACGTAGCAGATTTGATATAAAAGTAATGTATTTGTCCAAATATGGGTGATGATACATGAGATGCGATTAGGTGCATGCCCGTTGCACGTGTTATCGTGTGTAACGAACCATGTGTTACTTAATTCATAATTTTCTCTCATTTTCACCACCCTCAGGCCTCAGCTAGTGAGACAGAGACACATTACCCATCACTCTTTTTTCTCTTTCACTCGCGTCACTACCGATTCATGAATTATGAAGAAATAAAGGTTACTTTTAAATTTATCAAACATCTATCCATTGATTTGATTTCTTTACACACATTAGTTCAATGTATATTAAATTTTTTATTAACAAAATCAGAAATAAAAAAAATAATAATAATCCCTCAAATGATAGTCCATCTTACGCAAAAAAAATGCATCATTAAAACGACAGAAATATTGAATAATTTATTATTAAAAGTGTGTACGATTTAAAAGAATAATAATTGATAATGTATTATTTATTGACATATGGCCGCAAATTAGAATTAATAAAAATTATTATTTAATTGAAATTATTCATTTATTGAGCAGATTTATAAGAGAATTAAAAAAAATTGTTAAAAAAAATAAATTTGCAAGAACATCTACGTACCTCTGAAAAGAATATTTACCGTACAATTAATTAAGAGTAACGCTGAGTATCCCAACATATAAGTCTCAATTTAAATCCTAACTAATATGAGATGATTAAGTAATTTTACTAGTTATAAAAATAAAATCTATCATCTAATATTTGAGTGACAGATAACATTAAGACTCAAATAGTAAAATCCTATCATTATTGATTAATTATTATCCAAATAATGGAAAATAATGTGCATTAAATAGGAAATGGAAACTATTTTATATGATTTACACGTGTCACTCTTCTACAAGTCCCAACTAAGCATATTCCATATCTTTCCTACATATTCCTTACCTCAGAGAAGGTGAGAAAAGATCTTGCAAAAATATCTTTATCCTTTTTATTATTATTATTATTATATATATATATATATATATATTTAATATAATTCTTATTGTATCTGCATTAATAAGAGAAGATTTGTAAAAAAAAAGCAATAAATTAAACTTATAATATTATGATAACTAAGCCGTTTTGGACGATATATTTAACTAAGAAGATATAATTAAAAGAACACTAAAATTTTTTTAAGGGTTTTAATCTTAGTCATTTATTTTATATAATAGACAAATAATTAATTAACTAAAAAATAGCAGATAACTTATAGGTTTCTAAATTATTATGTTATTAAAATTATACATTACATTTATAATGTGCTGCAACTTTAATGTAAATTTTAACAAAAAATATAATGACATTTTTTAGTAGTTAATTGTAGCTTTCTTTTTATAAAATGCTATTATAGAATGCCAATTGGCAACTTTACAAGAAAAATTACGATACACCAATAATGAATGGTATAGGACGCATAAGGTAAAATAAACTCTAAAGTCTAATTAAACATTCTTATGAATGTTGGTTTTGTATATCTCTGTTCATAAACTTTTTTGAATTTTGTATTATAAAATAGGATGTGTTTTTCGCTTTTTCTTTAAGTAATTGGATTTTCACTTAATAAAGATAAAATAATTTTTTTTAAAGGGGGAAAGCTCAAATACATTTTTTTTTACCTTCCTTACCACCCAAAAAAGTCAAACCCGGATTTTTATAGAGATTAGTGCTGCACTGCAATTAACCCGATCACGTTCTCAGAGCTTTTCAATCTTAATACATGATGTTTAATAAATTTTTATTAGTGCTGCACTGCAATCAACCCGATCACGTTCTCGGAGCTTTTCAATCTTAATACATGATGCTTAATTAAAAGAATGTCAAATATATTTTTTATTACAAATAAAACCAAAACCATTCACAAAACAAACGACAATTCATCAACGTGTGTAATAAACTGCTTAAAAGAAGAAATTAATATTAGCATATGATAGAATTATAACACGTTCAAAAGTGTAATTCGAAAATTTTGCAAAAAGTAGATTGAGAATCACGAGTCGCAAACTTCATTTAATTTACACCATGGACCACATGATCTACTAGCTAGCTATTCGAAATGTGCCTTGTCTGCAGGCTGAAGCTTATATAAAGCAAATCTTTTCTACTTATTAAATGTTAATCTTAAGTATTAATTAATAAATTCAAAATGCTTAATTAGGGGGAAAATGGAGGTATAGTACGGAAAGATTTTTTGTAAAGATTTTTTTATAAGCAACTTATTAAATAAGTTATTACATATTTTTTAAGTCTTTATTAACCTTAATATTTTCGCAAAATAATAATTACATCTTATTTTTTTTTCATAAACCCTAATATACAAATAAAATAAATTTAAATTTATGTCTATTTTAGTCATTTTATGATAAAACAATAATTTCGTAATAAAATTTACCGAATGTATTCTACCTTTTAAACTCATAACATTTGCAACAATATAATTTACCAAACACCGAACTACTCTTTTAATCAATAACTAATTGAAAACATAAAACTTGAGATTATACAATAATATATAGTTATAGTTTAGTATTGTATTCTAGCTAAAGGATGCTATACATTAAACCTTGTCATTAATCATTGACTAATTCATATATAATTCAGAGAGTTTTATATGAAACTATTCTGATTGCGTCACCAAGTGATTATCCAATCATGTAAAAATAATATCGTGTTTACTCTTATCCCCAAATAATATAAAATCACCATAAATATACTGCGCATGCATGAAAACAAAACAAGTGATATTAATTATTACATTGATATAGTGAGAACGGTTTCACCTGAGACTTTTTCACGAGTTGGTTGCACGTACGCTCGTTATACCCAAGATTTTCTCAATTATAAAGCTCTATTTATGATGCAAAAACAATATCTTCTATCGTGCCCATTCTTCTTGCAAAGATTTTCTCTTCCTTAATTTACTCACAATTAGTAATATCCCCTATTTCATTTATTATATATATTTTCTTCATGTCTTCATTTATCCATCTCTCTTTCCTCATCAATTCTTGCCTTTCTTTCTTTCTTTGATCCTTTATATCTTTCTTAAAAGGAAAAAAAGATCAAATTTCCAAGGAAAGAAAAAAAAGATGGGTAAATTAATCCTTGAAGATAGGGCTCATGGAAATGATAATAAGGAGCAAAAGAATCATCATTGCATGGACAGCCTTGAAGAGAAGGTTTCGGTGTTTGTCGAAGATTTTGAAAATATTCGTTCTGATGAAGATTCTGGTGATGATTATGGCTCTGAAAACAGTAGCAACAATGATTTGCATGGGTATCATAATGAGAGAATTTTATTCTGGGAAGCACAGGAAGCCCTGCTCCAGGTTCTTCTTCTTCTTCTTCCCCTTTTTTTTTAACCCCCTCATCAGCTTTATATTATTTATTTTGCATAATATTTCCTTCATCATGTTTCAAAGAAAATGGAAAGATAGCTTCGGTTAAAATTCACTAGCCTCTTGAAGATCATTTTTCAACATAATTAAAAAATATATATATTAACGTCTTCTAATAATTTCTACAATTATGTGATACGCCAGAGAAACGGATTGTGAAACTAATTGACTTCTTAATAACATTTAGGATTTAAATTTATTTATCATTCCAAATCCTTGATAAGGGAAGATTTTTGTTTGATTGTTTCAATTTCAATTGTTTAAACTTCTCTAATTCTTTTTGAACCGTAGGCAAGAGAAAATCTTTTTTAAGATATCTTCAATTTTTTTTTAAATTGTTTAGTTTGACTAAATTTCAAGAACTATATTTCTGTTTATTATAGTTACTTTTTGAATTCAGTTGCTGTAAAAAAGAAATAGGAAAGAAAGAATTCAGAAATTTGAAACTCTGAGAAGATATTTTAAAGTACTTATATTAAATTTAAATGGGTTCTTCTATGGTGCTGTAAAAAATTTACAGCATTAATAATGTATTAATTGTGAATCATTAGATTTAATTAATAGTATATAATATTTGTATTAAAAAATATTTAAAAATAATAATAAACAGTTTGTTAACGTTCAAGTGGGTGGAGAATTTTTGTAAAATAATTGTGACCACTCTTAGAGTTGGAAATAATTTCACTTAAATAGTATATTTTATTTAAAATTACTTTTTAGCCCTCCTTTAAATTTGTAATATGATAATCTTTTTTAAATAAATCTTCCAAAATCAATTACCATTAAGTATAAAATATAATATCAAGTAGGTTATTTAACACAAAGTCTTATAATAATTTGTATTGTATGAATTTAATTACAAACCATTAATACCTAAACAATAATGATAATAGAAGGCATTTCAATAAACTATTTTATATGTGTTTAATTAATAATACTATATGAGTCACAACAAATGAGAAATATTTTATTCACCAATTATTATTGAAAATATATATGTCTATATAGCTATAGAGTGATAAATATTTTGATTTAAATTTTTAACAAAAAATTAAATTATTTATTTCATGCAATTCAATGGTGGAGGATATAACATTATGAAATGTTGCTTTGACTTTCAATATCAACCATTAGATTATGATATATTAGTGGCTCAAATATTGTGTCAAAATTTTAAGTTAAAGTATCACAAACCATATCTTTATAATGGAAATATAAAAACATGCAATGATTTTTTTCCTCATTTTTTCATTAAATATTATTTGATGTGATATTTTATTTATTGTCACTATTAATTATCATAATAAAAGTAATGACTTTTCGTAATATAAAAAAAATTATAATTACTATCAAAGAATAACAATAAAAATAATCTTTCATGATTCATAAACTAAAATTAATTAGGAATATATGTTAGATTTAACTTTTATGAAATTAATAAAGTGACATTTGAAAATAAAATGAAAACAAACTTGTGAAAGTTAAATTTTATAAGGTTCGGATAATTTTCTACCATGTCAATAAAAATCTAAAAATATAAATAATTTTCTTTCACTTTTTTCCTATGTAAATATTATCGGGGGCAATATTTTATTTATTATCACTATTAACTATCATAACAAAAGTAATGACTCTTCATAACATAAAATTTTATAATTACAATCCAAGGATATCAATAAAATAATATTTCACAATTCATAAACTAAAACTCATTAGGAATATTTATTCGATTTAACTTTTATGAAATTAACAAAGTGATATTTGAAAATAAAATGAAAATATATAAGCTTATAAAACTTAAAACTCCCACCATGTAAGGATATTAACTGTAAGATAAATATAAAGTACATAAAATAAGTATGTTAAATGGGTGTTAAAAATGATACATATTTCATGATCAATTATACAATAGCTCTTAATATTATATAAAATAATGAATATTTTAATATACAATATTAAATTTTATTAAAACATGTGTGATCAAATAATTTTTATATTACAAGCAATCTCAACAATGAGTTTATTGATGTAACTATGACATTTACTTAATCTTATCTACTTAGTTGTGTTATTTATTAGTGTTATATCATATATAAATTTTGTAATTGCAACTTATTTATTTAATTTGTGTTAAATAACCTACCATTATATATTTATACTTAATGGTAATAGATTTTGGAAGATTTTTTTAAAAGGATTATCACATTTCAAATTTAAAGGGGATTGAAAAATAATTTTAAATAAAATATATTATTTAAATAAAATTATTTGAAGCTCTAAGGGTGGTTATAGTTATTTTACAAACTTCTCCACCCTTACGCGTTTGTTAACAGTTTACTATTATTTTTTATTTTTATTTTTACCTACGAATATTGTGTACCATTGATTAAATCTAATGGTGCATAATTAAAAATATTATTTATACTGTCAAAAAATTACAGCATCATAAAAAAATCCTAAATTTAATTACATAAATTATATATATATATATAGGATTGGTAAGCGCCTTAAGTAGTATCAGAACCATCCAGGGTTTGAGTCTCGGGGGAAGAATGGGCTTAATATATATCCCAGACTACGTGTGCTAGGGGCCCGCACCCTTGTGGTGACTCCTACCCCACTGATGTGGCTGATGTGGCACTAACGTGGAGACGTTATCTGGTGGTCCGGGTGCTCTTAAGTATAAAGTAGTGCCTCTCCTAACAGCTTCGACTTTTGGGAGGATTGGTAAGCGCCTTAAGAGTTTGGTTAATGGATTCTTTAAATGAATGAAATTACAATGATTTTGTTCAATTTTATAAATAAAATCAGTACGTGGCAATTTATATATATATATATATATATTAATTTGTTGCAGTACTTCCCATGTTCTAAAAATCTTCCTGCACGAGAGAAAGAAACCATAAATGTTAGTGTTTTGGGACCCAATAAATGATAGGTCTTGTCTCTAACATTTACTTGCATATTAAAATGCCAAATATGTCATGATGCATTTCGGATAATAATTAGATTTTATTTCATTAAATAGTTTAACACTAGTATCTATTGTTTTTCTATAAATATATTATAATATATTTATATCTTAAAATATACGTTCGCATTTTATAAAATATAAATTTAAGCAATACACTACTCCCTTATAGCAATAAATCCTTTTAAAAGTTTTATATGTAGTAATGATTTTTCTTTTTTTCTGTCTGTACATTTGTTTGTTGGTGGTTCAATAATGAAATCCTGTGTGTAATATGTTGTGTTTGCATTTTTTTCCCCCTCGTTAAACTGAAATATTTAGTTTTCAGTTTTTTTTTTTTGTCTTAACTAAATAAAATATCAAAATTTATGGTCTATAATATTCATAGGGCAAAGCTTATTTTGTCAGCAGATCCAGATATTATTATCTTTGTCAGAACACGATAGAAAAATTTGATTTTGGTTATTCGACATATGAGTTCAAAAAAGCACGGTCCACATATGGATTTTGAGCCCCTCATTGAAGATATTCCATGACTATTATATATTTTGGACCATTTGATGACTACTTCATTTAATGTTCTAACTACTTGTCAAATTTTTTCTGGTGTTAAAAGAATTAGAATATGGATCTCCCAATGTTAAGTTTAACGTAACATATATTCACACACAATAATAATTTTTATTGATAAAATTTATTATTGTTGTTGTGTGTGCGTTAAGTTATGTTAAATATAATTTAGCAGTAGTCTTAAATTATATTTGTGGAGTTATTTTTTTTGTAATATTTTATTACGTATTTATAGTAATGTATGATTAAGATTTAATGGTCTATATATTCTTATTCAATGACTATAACATCTTTATGAAAGATCAGCATAAAATTCAACTCAACGTTCAACCTAAATTCTGCAAAAAAAAGATGAAAAAAAAAGAACTTAAATGATGAGGAAAAAATAGTAAATAAATTTACTAAACTTTGATTATTATTATTATTATTTAAGATTTTAGAAAGAAATTCACTTAACCTAGAAGTTACAAATAAAAGGGTGTGATATTTTTCAGGAAATTATGGAGAGGCAAAGCATAACGGGCCAAAAGTTAAGGCAAGAAGTGAAAAAAATTATTGATGCCGTGAGAGAGACAGAATTTTGTAGCTGCCCCAAGCCAAGTTCCAACGGCTTATGTACACATTGTCTAAGAAGAATTCTAGTCGATAGGCTTTGTGACAAAGCTCTCAATGCCGCTCTCTGCACATCCAAATGGAAACACACTAAGCAAATTCCTGGAGGTAAATATCTTCACTCACTCACAGTTCGAATACCAAATTTGTTCTGTTTCTAAATAAATGGCGAATGACGTGTCAGTTCGTACCACCAGGTATTTCTTGTTCTGTGGCACGTTCTGATAGTGCCACATTGTTTGCCATATATGGATTTATAACACTTGCTACCCGTTATTTCTGAATTACTTGCATTAACTTTTTTTTTTTTTTTAACTTGATCGTTGGTTATATTATTTCTTCGTGATGATATCATTATTTTCTGCAGCTGAATTATGTTGAGGATTCCTTACAAAAATACTTTAGAAAAATAATGATTTGTGCATAGTTTTATAGGGATGACAAAAAAGTCCGGATTGTCTTAACTTATTCTCATGAGTTTTGGTCCGACCCTCTCACGTGAGGTTTTGGAGAAGGGCTTAGGAGAAAAATATTAGATAGGCTCAAACCCTCTATTTTTTTTTTAAATGAATTTATAAATTAGAACAATAAATTAAAATTAAAAAAATAATAAATAAAAAGAAAGTTTAGATCCCTAATTCATATATCAATAATGAATCAAAAAATTTAAAATTATAATATCAAATTTTCTTTTAAATGTTAATTAATTAAGAGAGTACTTAAATTAGAGAATTCAGTACTAAAAAAATAAATATCTAAACTTTTATTTGTTTCATTCTCTTTATTTATTATTTTATTTTTAAAATATTTTTTAATTCATTTTAAATTTATAATAATTTAAAAAAATATAAAAAATTAAGTGAAAGTCCAAGTCCAGCCTAAGTATAATGGGCTCAACCTTTCTATTTTCACTCTAATGGGTTTGGACATGGACTTAAAAAAACCCGTCTCAAGCCGCATGTTGCCATCCCTAGAGTTTTAGGCTTTTAGCCAATTCTATACAAATTTTGTTTGACGCCCTAAACTTACTGTTTCTATATTTTGGCTCCTCCAAATATTACACGCCTTATTTGCTTTGCTTTGCTTTGCCTTGCTCTAAAATTTATAGGGACACACGAGTACGTTGAACTAATGGTAGTAACGCCCGGCCGCAAGAAGCAGGTACCATTCCTCATTGAACTTGAATTCAGAGATCAATTTGAGATGGCAAAAGCATGCGACGAGTACCGAAAACTCGTGTCCCAATTACCTGAATTCTACATCGGTAAACCCGAGTACCTCAGCGCCATCGTCCGCGTACTCTGCAACGCGGCCAAGCGATCGATGAAGGAGAAGAAAATCTACATGGGACCGTGGCGAAAGAGAAGTTTCATGGAAATGAAATGGTCCAAGTCTTTCGAGAAGGGCAAGTCTTTTGATGAATCTTTGAGCACATCTTCTTTGCCTTCACCTGTAAAAGGACATGAGTCTTGCATGCATTCATCTACATCTCTTGCGGTTGTTGTCACCTAGACAAAGCTTTTGTCCCAAAACTTTTGTCTTCTGACTGAAACAAAAGAGGACGAGGACGAGGGAGTACTTATAGTTGGTTTTTGGGCGGCTGATTACTAGTAAAGTTGTATAGGCAATTGTGAGAGGGACCCCAGAGCATAGAGCTTCTCTTTGGGATGCTGCTATTAGTAACTTGCGGGTCAGTTGTGTAGCAAATTGCAGTGGCATTGTATGTATAATGATTCTATGCATATATACAGAGAGTTGTTTACATTATGGATATGTTTTACCATGTTTGTGTTCCATTAACAATTCTCAAGTGCAGACATTCGCACTAACACGTGGCTAAATTCAAATGTGGCACCATCCACGTATATGATCAAATAGAACATTATATACAACATGGAATTGTATGAAAAAATAATTTTAAAAAAATTACTTCATTTGAACAACATATAATCAACTATAACCAAAGCAAAATGGAAGGTAATAAAAAGGGTCGAGGGGCGAAAACACAAGATATCTAGTGTTAAGAGTAATTCTGACCAAAATTTGACAACTAAAGTGGAAGAAAATGAAAATTCTACACACACTATGTTACAATACAAATATAGGACAATGTAACGATTTGCGTTACCTAGTTGGAAGCCAGCTCAAGTGGAATTGCGCATGAATTCCCATGGGGATTAGAACCCCTCGAAAGACGATGCAAGAATCCTGAACAACCCATCAGGGTTATCTGCATGTACCTGCAGAAACACAGTTAAACATCACTATATATGCTTTTGATAACTACTAAACTTGAGAAAATTGAGAAAATAAAGTGCGTGAAGACAACATACCCAATGACCAGCATCTTCTAAGACGTGCATTTCAACTCCACCTCCCCCATCAACAGCCAGCTCCTCGGCAGCATGGATTCTCTGGATATCTTCAAGGGCCCATCTGTGCAAACTTCTCTCTGCTTTCAAAAAATTTACATGCACACCTTGAGGCAAGTTTTCCACGAGTTTCCTACATTATTGGTCAGATTAGAAAGCTAGTTGCAAGCTACTTTGAGAACAATAATGTATACTGCTATGACTTGATCTAACGGCAAACAAATATAAGGGCATTATTTGGATCTAAAACACTTATAACACGCATCCCATCTATGATGATAATAAAGAAGTCAAAATGGCACAAACCATAAATTTGTTTCATCGTAGGACTGATACATTTCAGCGATTCCCTCAAGATCAAATACCCATGAGAAACTTGATGACGAACCAAAAGACGCCGCTGGTTTAAGGTTGGTTACCACCCACTGGACACAAACCAAAAAAATGAAATATAAGATTGCAAACACAAAATCTCTACAATTGCCTTGAGGGTTTCTAGAGTAAACAACATAGATTGTAATTCGATAGAGTAGGAGAAGGTTAAGACTTAGGAGAACAGACAAGGAAGAATGAAGCAATCCAAGAAGATAGAAAGGACAAACTCTGACAATGGGATTTCCAGTGAGAGCTAACAAACCAAGAATTTAAGTTAACAGAAAACAGAAATTAAAGTGAAGTAATTTCGGAGATAGTTGTTAAGCATATAACCCTTTCTGAAAGAGGCTGGAGTGCAGAATGGCCTTTAAAGGCGTCTGCTCGCTGGTGATAACCAACTTCAACAGAAATCTATGGATAAGGAGATTATCTTTTGTGATATGGCAAATTCACGTAGTGGTCCTCAATTCTACAAATTTTGATTACAATTATACAATAATTTAAGATTAGTATTAGCATTGGAAATATACCTGTGCCACATCTTTGGAAAAGCCTTGTTGAATGAGAGCATTCACAACCTCCTGCTTTGAGATGACCTGTCTTAATGGAAGGTCATAATATACTTACAATCATGGACGAAAGTATGATAAGAAACACGAAATATAAGGGAAAAAATTATTTCAACAATTTGATAAAACCGAAAGCACTAGAATATCTATACTGTCAGTATATATTAAAACACATTACATTTCTAGATTATATAGTAAAACACATTACAATAGGTCAGTCATATCTTAAGAACTACTTGATTTGCACCATCTTCATGTTTACACTGTGATGACCTTTTAACCACATGGTCACTTTACATGTATACACATGTACCTCTCTATACGCATATTAAGAGACTGGGGAACAGAGGGATAGAGATAGAAGACAGAGCATTCAAGGACATTACAGCAAGGATTCTGAGGTCTGACCAAAGATGCTTTCTTAAAAGAATGTGATTATGTGAACTGAAATTAAGTCATTAAATAATATGTAAAACTTAATTTCAAATATTCCCATAATGCTAATATCAATTATGCCATGCCTGAATGAGATATCAATAATAGAAGCACGAATTACCACAAATTACTGATTCAGAAAATTTATGGCAAGGATAAGTTACTGCAGTCATGAAATATAACAATTACTTAGATTATTAGTTCTCGTTCTGTTTTCATTTTTTTAAATATCAGAAAATCGTACATCATTGATAGATGCACATTTACCAAATGAATTTATCATCTCATCATTAAAAAAACCCAGTTCATAATTAAATTAATTTGAGCCAATATAATCCAAGGCCTCCTAAAATGCAAGCTAGTGAACAGATCCCTTGAGTGTAAACAGATAGAGATACATCAAAATCCTCACCAATTCTAATCCAGTATAATTTAAGAATCATGTAATAGTGTACAGCATGAATTATGCCAAATAATCTATAACCCAAAAATGAACATGGTTGAGTAAGGACATGTTAGAACTTAAATACGTGCTATCCGCTATCAGAGAAACCATGCAATCTGGTAATTAGATCCACAATCATTTTAACTAAGTCATAATAAGTTTATTAGTTGTGTGGTTAAGTTTCTGGCTTTGATAATGTTTGACCCACATGCTTGCACACGAGGAAGCATGTTAGGACTTGAATCATATTTTTAACCTGTACATGTTAGTTTATCATTTTTTAAGCAAATGATAACTTACCATGGTACAACATGAAATCAAAGCTCTTATCATTTTTTAAGCAAATCATAACTTACCAATTACCATAGTACAACAAGAAATGAAAGCTCACCTGCTTTGGCAGTTTACTAAGAAAATGAATTAGTTCAGCAGGATGATCCTCTCCATCTCCACCAGGTCTGACTTTTCCAGGAGTAGCATCCAAAACCCATACCTGTCAAAAATAAATTATAAGAGGAAAAAGATGAAAGCATCATTACGGAACATAGCAAGCAAATTAAATCTTAAAAGGAAAGCATGAAGGGATGACTAGGGTTGGCAAAGAGACAAGACGGGACAGGCCGGGATTTGCCAATCCTGTATGACAAGTCGGTTTGATGAATCATATAGATATGACACGCTAATCCTGTGTGTATTGACCTGTCTGTTTGATAAATAAAAAAAATATGACGTGTTGCTCATAGGCATATGACATGTCGTTTATGACAGAATTTGCAGTGTATGACAAGAAACTCATGCCATCCAGGACAATTCGAGATCCCGATCTGGATTTGTGATTTTAATCGGGACGGGATAAGGACACTTTTTTTGGTCCCGATTTACTGTTCAGGACAGAATTCGGGACACATTTTTTGTCTCAATTTATAATCAAGGCAGGACGGATGACGGAAAACACTAAAGCCTTGGACTCTTATTTTTTAAAACAGACACGAGAGTATTTAGTAGCACAAGAATAAAATTTGATATCAGTCTGAATTGGTTAAACCCTCATTTTGCCTTTTGGTATTAAACCCTCATTATTCTAGCTTTGCGGCAAACAATAGCAGTTAACACCACTATGACCTTGAATTCTACCACTGTGTTAAAGTTTGCAACACTGTAAAAGTTTCAATAACAATTAGAGTCAACATCTGCATCTGTAGTTCAGAGGCTAAAATCAACGTTGCAATTCTAGCGACAGAACTTACTCTAACTGGGCGTGCAAGAGGTTTGGCAGCTTGTTCCACCATGCTCAAGACAACTGCAGAGATAATTATGAAGCATATTAAGCACTTGAACCACCTGAAAAATTATGTAATTTAACTATCATATTCAATTGTTTGTTATTGAGGAAATTAAATGTGAAAAAATCTAAAATACCTTTTCCTCCAAAGCTGTGACCAACTAAAACTCTGGGTGTTATTCTAAGTTGAGCAACCTAAACCAATCAGAAAAATGAAATAAATACTTAGAAAAACAAAAATAAAAGCCAAAAAAATCTCGATCAAGCAGCATCTAAATGTATTTTGTTTCCCTTTTAAACAATAGGATTCTATTATATTTTTACTTCAACAAGATAAAAAAGAATGCATCTCATCCTAAGCTGAAAAACTAAACATTTCATTTTTTTTAATTCATTAATCTATTTACTTATTTGCATACAAATTATGAAGGGGAAAAGAGCAAAAAGAGAATTAAACAAGTATTTTAAAAAAAAATTGAGCATGGGCCTGATGAAACTATCCTTAAAATAAACACAGGATCAAACAAAAATCTTCAAGTACCTTACTATTATATGAACTAAATATAAAAATATTAAAGGCATATGCATTTTAAATTTTCTAACTTGACTGTCTTTTGTCAGTATAAGAGAAAACAAAGCCACGAATGACAGAATGATAACATCAATGGTGGATTACAACTAAAGCTTAAAGAATTAACTCTTAACTTTATCTAAATAAATCACCAAAACACTGGCATGTCAGACTACTAATGTGCTAGATAATATGCCAGGTGAAAAGGAAAGCTACAAACTCCAATTCTAGATTAAGAAAGCGTATTATTTTTTTTTCGATGGCGCAAGAACAAGGCAGAACAACCATTAACGCTTTATAGGATCAACAAATTATCTAACTAAATGAAATGGATTTACATTATTCCTAAACACATTAGACTATAGAATCTTAAGTTAATTCATAATCATTCATCCAATACTCGATGACATTATAGATCTACCCAACAAATTATGAAATTTAACTACCAAATCCAGGAGTCATCTAATGACCAAGAAACTTGAATCTGATATATATTTCATATTGAGGTGGCTAATCCAGTTAAAGCCCTTTTACCAGAAGTTACAAGGAAGTATATGAGTAACTGCTGGGTAATATTATAGCATTCATTGGCGCATAAGCAGATGGATCATATTAAATGATACAGAAACCATACAAAACAATGCAAATGGCAGGAGAAGTGTTCTAGCTAATGCAGAATTGAAGATGTATTAGATCTCAGTTTCAGAAAATGCAGAATGAGTAAAGGCATAATGTTTGCAAAACAGTCATAACCAACACTTGAGAACTGCGCACCAGTTTCAAGACATCAAGGGCGGTTGAGGCAACAGTATGAGGCCCCCTTTTCTTGATTGATGTGGAATCACCATGACATCGCAGGTCTACTAGGAGAAACTGGATCAACAGGACCACAAGGAACAAGTTAGTTTCTCATGATTCTCAAAAAGTCACAAATATTAGCAATTACATTACAGCTCATGTAACAAATTATCTGAATTAAATAATGAAACAATAAAACAATATTACAGATAAAAAAAATTGCATATTATCTGAATTAATAATGAAACAATGAAAAGATACATCACTGCCACGGGAATTTTGTGAAGAATGCTGTAGTACAAGGCACAGAGTGCTACAACTCCAGTGACTTTTTCCGTACACACGTCACATGCATACACACACTCAACAACACATCTACAAGTAAAAAATAGCATAATCTAGCAAGCATAAGTTTATTTAAGAATACCTGCCATGTCGGATATGCTCGAGCCAGTCTTCGGGCAAAAGTTCCTGCGCTATTCAACACTAATCAGAAACATTTCAAACCAACTATTTTATAAGAAACAGCTACAAGGAGGAACCTTTTTTATTACAATTTATGATAAATGATCCTGGGAAAAGGAGAGAAATGGAACCCTTTGCTCGAAACATTTTAATGAAAGAAATAAAACAAAATAAAAGTGGCACATTCAGTTTTCAACTAATTTAGACATTTCAGGATACAACTATTGTCATTGCCTGCACTATGGCCAGAAAACCATGAATACAGCAGGACATGAAACATGTATTTCAGAAAGACAGTGGCAAATAAAGAGTAGTTTGTGTTTAAGTAATAACTGGAGCCCAGAAGTACAAAAGACATGCATTAATTTATACCCATTGAACTTCACATTTTGTGACTGTCATCTCTGAACACCCATACACATCCATATATTACTTTAGGACTTATCATCCAAAAACCGCTGCTTAAACCTCAAAACAATAAGCCAATCCTTATTTTTGTTGCCAACGTCACATACAATTGGGTTAAGTTTCAGAGATCACACTCTAATATAATTTTTTTCTTCCCCAGTAATTAAAATGAATAGGTGCTTTAAATTCAAGAAAGGGAGCTCAATAGAAGATTCATTTTAGCCCATTAACCGTACTTATCACATTGCCAAGCATATGCAAAAAACAGGTGCATACAGAATGACAAGAAACTGCAATTACATGTCTAAATATTATCAAGTTGTTTACATCAGATGGGAGAATTCATCCTTTGTCTGTTCAAGTAGCCTATTTAAACTATTTCTCTTAGCCATGCGATTTATGTTTCTGAGCTATTTTGGCAAGTAGAACAATTAACAATAAATACCCCAGTTTTTCCTACTCCCAAGAATGCCATGCAAGAGAACAGCTGTTGGTGGATCCGGTATTGATTTGTCCATCATTGAGCTCCATCTTACCTACAAGACCAAATAGTTTATATGCATACTTATATACCGTGAGAAGGATCAAACAAAAATGTCAGCATCTCTACCAGCACATCTCTTTTTTTTTTTTTTAAAAAAAAAACTTTTATAAAACTGTAAATTGAGGGACTCATAGAACTTACAAGTGTTCCTTGAATAAGATCATACGCCTGCAAAGAAAAATCAGACTATTTACCATATATTGTAAAAGAAGAACTAGTAATGAAAGGTAAGTAAACAAACATAAGCATATTTCAAACATCGGCTTTCTATTACCAAGACTCCAGAAGGCTCAGCCACATCTTTGCCAACTCGAGCAAGCCTCTCATCTACTAATGCCATACGTACATTTGTACGTTTAGCAACACTGATTGATTGACCAGGATCTAACCGAGAGACACGTAATGCATCATTCTACAAGGACAAAACAAAATTAATATAATTACGGTTTTACCAAATTCATATTGCAAAAAAGTTTCCACTAATCATACAATTTTTATTTTCTTGGCCTGTAATTTTCTAACAATTACACATTTGCATTCAAATTCAGCCTGCAACAAGTGAAGATATTTGAATTCTCAGTACAGCAATGCTGAAAATTTTTACCTCGTAAGATCTCGAAATTCTCAAATTTACACCGAAAAAGGACTCGAATTTTAGCTTCCTGTCGGCGAAATGGACGGCGCCCTGGCCCAACGGAGACGCGGCAAAGTTTGAAATCGCCGACATTGTGATCGACCGGGCAAAACGACGCCGTAGGAGGACTTGAAAACAGAGGGCGGAGACACCGAGGATTGGTTAGCGGTGCCTCAGAACCTCCGTGGCGGCGCAATCAAGGGACAAAACGACACCTTCCCTCGCCCGTTTTGTGGTCTTTAGCGCGTAGAATATTGTCGCCTATTTATTGCTTTTCCACGTGACTTGCACATGTGGTTCGCGGTGCAACTGTGTCACTCCTGGACATTCGTCGAGTCAAGTGGCTCAACGGTCACCCAACAACCGAAAGTCTAAATCAAACAATTTTTTTTTTTTAATAATATTAACGGTTAAAGTCGTTTCACAACTTTAAAAATTTATAAAATATTAAATAACTACATAATAACCGTTAATCTAATGCTGACACTAAAAGGACAAAACGACTTTACGAAAGTTAAATTGTATATACTTTAAAATTACAATAGCAGTGTTGTCATTATACGTTAAAAATAACTACACCAAAAAAGAGAGAGAGAGAGAAAGAAATATGGAAGAAGAATAAAATGATTATTTTATTATAATATTAGCCCCAATGGATTAATTAATTTATTTTAATTATAATAAATTCATAGATAAAACTATTATTTAATAATTTAAGAGCATAACAATAATTTTTTAATCTACTATTTGATACCTCTATTTTATTTATTTATTTTATATTAAAAGATAAAATTAATATTTTATTAGTTAATTAACAATTCTGATAGAGAAATAGTAAAATGAAAGGTTTTTGTAAAGTTATAATAGTAAAATGATATACAATAATACTTTTTGTTATCATGTAATATTATACAATTTCTATAAATAGCGAAACAATAATAATCCTAATATTAAAATTAATAAAAGAATTATATCCAATGATTTTTTTTTATTAATGAGTATTCTTATTGAATACCAAATTGAGAATGTAATAAATGTCCATTCTAAATAAAAAGGCAATAAACATATATATTTTAATGTGCTCATGAGCATATTAGTTCTAAAAATAATTAGTTAAAGCTGCATATTTGAAAACAAATTAGTGCTGCTTGAAATTGGCAATTTATATTACCTGGTGATATATATATATATATATATATGTATATATATATGTAGGAATTTGGAGGCGTTACAGGTGCTCTGCTGTGCTGAAGACGGTTCGATCTTCTTTTGTTCAACACATTTTTTTATGTGTCGTCTGTTTGCATTAACAAATACCCGACTGTTATTTATTCAAGTTGATGATATGGTATGGTATATATGCAAATATGTGGCAACCTTTTTTTTTCTTAATTTACAAAACGTTGAAATAAGAAGATAAAAAGATGAAAGTGGCTTGGGCCTTGGGTTCTCAACTTATGCCATAAATCTAATTGATTTAAAGCTTATGGCATGCACTGCTTATGGGCTTATGGCTTGTTCTCGCCTTACGAGCATCCAAGAAAAGTGCTGATGCTGCCGAGCTTATGGCTGCCTGGCCTGCAGGGTGCTTCCAAATCTTGCCAATTTGGAGGACATATCGGCGCTGATCATTCATTTAAGCCATTTTTAGATCAATATATAATTTTATAAGTCATTAGGCTGATCAAGGATAATAAATTTGTAATTAAAGCTGATCTGGTTAATGAAAGGATGTAATAAAATTTGTGACTTAGGGTCCGTTTAGGATTGTTTTTAGGAGGATTAAAAGTAATTTTAAAAATTTAAAGCTTAATTTTAGTGTTTGATAAAAAAAAATCAAAATCACTTTTATCAAAATCAATTCTTTTTACAACTGAATTTGAAAAAGTAAGGAAGGAGTAACTTTGAGATTTTGATTTTGAAAATCAATTTTATCATTTAATACAATTCCATAAATCTCCTTAAAATTATTATCTAAATCCAAATTATCCTTATTCAAATTAGAAACAAAATCTATATTTTAATAAATTTTATTATAATTCATCAATATAAATTTATTAATATCAATTTGTTGGTCTAATTATTATTAAATTTGTTTCACTATATTATAAATTTAATTATCAATTGCTTTAAGATAAAAAAATTAATATATTATAAATTTTATTTTAGTAAAAAATTATTATACTACACAATTAGAAATATTATATGTACATATTTTTATATGTATAAGTAAATTTTATCCCTTTTGAAACTCATAGTACTTCTAAAAATAAAATTTACCAAACACTTAATTGATTTTCTTCACAGCTGATTATTTTTATAGTATAGCTAATAACAATTATTTTAAAAGTTACAATATTTTCAAATTGGCCTTAGTTATATTTAAAACTGCTGCAGCAAACGTTACTTTGCAATCATATTTATAGTTGGGACTTGGAAGTATAATTTAAAGGCACATAACTAGAAGGAATTTTGGAATAAATCTTGAGATAACATGACTAAGGGTGCGTTTGGGATTGAGGTGCTGTAGCTTTTAACCTACAGCTGCTGTGAAAAAAAAGCTGTAATTATGAAATAAAAGTTAATAATATATAGTAAATATAAATTTTAAATAATAATTTTATCAAAATTATTAAAGATATAATAAATTTTATATTATACAAGTGAAAAATTATATCAACATAGGTTAAAAGCTACAGCAGGTAGTGTTTACCGAACACTTTAGTGCTGTAACTTTTAAGCTACAGCTGCCCAATCTCAATCCCAAACGTACCCTAATTACTATAAGTATGATATATCTAATTAAATTTTATATAATCATTAATTACGTACTGGTCCTTTAAAATAAATATATGCATATCATAACTTTATTTATTTGTAGACTAATTAAAGTTTCTCGTAGTTCAGCCCTTTTCCTAAGTATAGGAATACATTACTCTTCTTAAGTCAAAATGAAACATAGAGTATGAAGTCTTCGCTAAATTTTGCAATGTTTGCCATTCAAGAATAGTAAATTGAAAAGACTCGGGAACAAAATAAAAAATTAAAAAAAAGGTACAACCACCACGTGGACGGTGAAATGAGATTTTTAGAAACATAAGGTTCTAAACATATATTATGATAAATTATAAGTATTCAAATGTAATTTTCAAAGCTAAAGTGCATGACTTTCTTTTGCAAGTCGCCTAAACCCCGCATAAACCCTCGATTTTTCCTGAAGGAGGTGGCAAGGCCACCCGATTAAAGCCGCCGGCGCCGATGACTATCACTCATTCATCTAACTAAAAGCTCAATAATAAAAAATCGAAACCACCCATTTGGTCAAAATTTCACAAACCAGCAAATGAGAGTGAATTGTCAGCGATGTTCTCACTTGCCACTTACCATGTTAGTGTATGCCGCCATCTTCATCTCGTCTCATTCTCAATGGCCTCTCTGTGTCTCAACTTGAGAAATTTATACCCAAGAAATGGAAACAGCCCATCAATAATGAACATATTATGAGAATTAATCTTATTGAAACTCTCAAAGATTTTGCAGGCCGAGGCAATTTATCGAAAGCATTCGAAGCTTTTACTCGAATCAGGATTACTGCAGCCTCTCATGATGTTGTGTTATACTCATTTGCTCATATTATTTTTTGTTGTGGTAAGGTTAAAGCATTGGCGCAGGGGAAGCAGCTTCATGCTTGCGCAATAGCTTTGGGTTTGGAAAAAAATCCCGTTTTGGTTCCCAAGCTTGTAACTTTTTACGCAAGCTTTAGTCTTTATAATAATGCTTGTTTTCTTGTTGAAAATTCTAATATCCGGTACCCTTTGCCTTGGAATTTGCTTATATCTTTGTATGTTAGAGATGGGTTTTACGCAGAGGCGTTGTGTGTTTATAAACAAATGCAGAGTAGGAGGATTAGAGGGGATAATTTTACATACCCGTCTGTGCTTAAGGCATGTGGTGAAATGATGGATGTGGATTTTGGAAGGGTGGTTCATAGTTGTATTGATGCTTGTCATGAATGGAGCTTGTTTGTGCATAATGCACTGGTTTCGATGTATGGGAAGTTCGGGCAAGTGAATGTTGCGCGGAGGTTGTTTGATAAAATGCTCGAGAGAGATGCTGTTTCTTGGAACACGATGATCTCTGCTTATGCTTCCAAGGGATTGTGGAAGGAGGCTTTTCAGCTGTTTGTCGAAATGCAGGAGGAAGGTGTTGAAGTTAATGTCATAACTTGGAACACCATAGCTGGAGGTTGCTTGCGAACAGGCAATTTCAAGGGTGTCCTTGAGTTGTTATCCCGGATGAGAACACAGGAAACCTATTTGGATTCAGTTGCAACTGTTATTGGTTTAGGAGCTTGTTCCCATATTGGGGCCTTAAAATTGGGTAAAGAGATTCATGGTTCTGCTGTTCGTGGCTGTTATGGTGAGTATGAGAATGTTCGGAATGCATTGATCACTATGTATTCAAGATGCAAGGACCTTAGGCATGCCTATATTTTGTTTAAGATGACAGCAGAAAAAAGTATAATCACCTGGAACTCCATGCTTTCTGGTTACACTCACTTGGATTGTGCTGAGGAATCTGCATTCCTTTTTAGAGAGATGTTTCGTTCTGGGGTGGAACCAAATTATGTGACAATTGCGAGCATTCTGCCTCTTTGTGCTAGAGTAGCTAATCTACAACATGGTAAAGAGTTCCATTGCTACATTCTAAGGCGTGCGATGTTTAACGAACATTTGTTATTATGGAATTCTCTTGTGGAGATGTATGCAAGATCGGGAAAAGTTCCAGAAGCAAAAAGCGTGTTTGATTTGATGAGCAGACGGGATGAAGTGACTTATACTTCGTTGATTGCTGGATATGGAATCCAGGGAGAGGGGCGAGTAGCTCTGAAACTATTTGAAGAGATGAACAAGAATCAAATCAAACCAGACCATGTTACCATGGTTGCAGTTCTATCAGCTTGCAGCCATTCAGGTCTAGTGGTTGAAGGTCAGAAGCAGTTTGAAAGGATGACTAGCATCTATGGTATATTCCCTCAATTGGAACACTTTGCTTGCATGGTCGATCTATATGGAAGGGCTGGTTTGTTAAATAAAGCAAAGGAGATCATCACAAAAATGCCTTACACTCCAACCTCCGCCATGTGGGCTACTCTCTTGGGTGCCTGCCAAATACATAGAAATACAGGTATTGGGGAATGGGCAGCTGAGAAATTATTGGAAACAAGACCTGAAAATTCAGGTTACTATGTGCTGATCGCAAATATGTATGCTGCTGCTGGTTGTTGGGATAAGCTAGCGAAGGTGAGGACATGCATGAGAGACTTGGGCGTAAGGAAGATTCCTGGTTGCGCTTGGGTTGATGCGGGCAGTGTATTTTCTCCATTTTTGGTGGACGATACATCAAACGTTCAGGCTCAAGAGATTTACCCTTTATTGGGTGGATTAACTGAGCTAATGAAAGATGCTGGTTATGTTGTTAAGGAGGAATTTTGTTCAGAGGAAGAAATCGTTGAAGAAATTGGATGAAAGTAGCTAATTTTGTCAAAATCCTGGAGTCTTGTTTATTTTCCTATTTGAAGCAACTTATTACCATTGGAGCTCAACATGGGAGAGCTTTTGTCAAATAGAACTATCGAAACTCCATCCCTCTGAATCTCAGATTCTTTTGGCAGCTCAGTTTTTTCTTGCTGCTTTTGCCATGCGCGGAGAGGAAATGATAATGGCACTCCTTTATGAAAACAGGTGCATCTCTGATCAGGCTCAATATTGCATTTGTATTCATAATGTATAATTGAACAACAATTATAGAACGATATGATTTGCAAAAGATGAAGAAGAGTATTTTTATACTGATTATGCCACATGTAGTCGATATCCGTTATGATTTTCTTTCTCCTTTGTGATGTATCATATGGCTCAATACATTATGCAACTGTAAATAGAAATATATTGGCAGTTGAAAATATGATACTTGCTCATTTCATTCAGCTAACTTGAATTACATGGGAAAGATGTACTTTGTACACATAAAAAATAGCTAATGTTGTCAAAGACCATTTGGTGGTACTTACAAAATATGGATCAGAGATTTAGTTTTTTCTTCATGCTGATATAGGTAGTAATGTATACAACTGGACCTACTAATTTGACTGAAGTGAAATACTGTTTTCAATTACAGCCGGTCTGCTAGCTGGGGAAATTGTTGCAGCAGCCAAGTTACAGCCCCGATAGCAGCCTGCACTCAGAAAAAAGAGTTTGAGGAGGATCAATACTCTGTATAAGCATAAAAGTGAATACATAATTCATCCACTTCTAGTATTACTCTTTGCAACTCAACTTTCACTAGCATCTTGACAGACTTGAGAAAAATGGAAAAGTAACTTGCCAAATTTTACAACTTTCACTCCATGGGGAACATGATAAACCAATTCTCATCGGATGACTACCATACAATTGATACCTGTCTCATTAACTATATACAATCTCTGACAAAAATCTGATAATCGACCAGGTGATCATTGTAGTTAATTTCTGGGAAACCTTGAGATAGATACAATAATTCATTTATTCATATTTTACAAGGAAAACAAATAACAGACCAGATAGTTAAAGGATTTGGTACATATTCTCCAATAGCTGGTGAATTAGTTCTAAAAGCATTTTGAGATTGTGTTATAGAATGAAGGCTGATGTATGTACATACCAAAGCTGTCTCCCCAGGCTTGAATGCAGGTTCAACAATGTCTCGTCCATAGCTGATTTTAGATGACAACGTGAGTATCTCCAGTAATAATTCGTAATTTCAATTTGTTAATGCTTGAAAGTAGAAACTACATGTTTTAACTGATCATAATTCTCAAATGCAAAGAAATCCCTTGGCCATATATCTCAAGGCTTGAATAAGAGGCTACTGGATTTGCAACTCCAGAAAATAGGCAATTGAAAAATGTTTTTACCTTTTGCTAAGAAACCAAAAATAGGCGACCATAAACTATAATTAATTGAACACAAAAGCTTTGACTCACGTTATCTGTCTCTTGCCACTCACGACCTCCAGTTTATAAAAGCTGCAACCTTTGCTGAAAGGAAATGGCTTTCCTTTCCATTCTGTCAATATTTCCTTTGGTTATTCAATTCATCAAGGAAAAAAGTAACATTTAAAGAAGTTAAAATGCACCATCAATCAAGATTTATATAACAAAATATATTCTCGAAAATACCTAAATGCCATGTAACACCAACTGCTGAAGAATCTTCGGCAGAAATGTCATCAATAACAAATTGCAAGTCAGAGCTGATAGAATCACTGAACTTCTTGAAGAAGTCTAGAGTTGCCTACAGAAAAATTAAAGACGAATTGAGTTTAGACCGAGAGATCAAAAATTGACACCTAGTTTGAAGGTCAAAAAGCAGAATAAATTGCAGATAAAAGATCGAGTTCCTGTGATCTCTTTGAGCTCAGAAATTGATTTCCTTTTATTCCAACTTCAATATTATATTTGTCTTTGCTATGATCTTCTAGTTTAGTACTGAAAATTCCTCTTACACAAACATTTGTGCCAATTAACTAGAAAATATGCAATAATCTTTCTAGACTTCATCAATCCCATAAAAAGTCTCAAACTACTTTCAATTTTTCAATGTTGCATACATATATATAGTGGGTTCATTACATATTTTTTCAACAAATTAGTAAAAAATTATTTAAATTTTCTTGGAACTCAAGCTATAGAGAAGCGCCAAAATAAAATTTTAAACCTTTATCAATGTTAAGAACAAAAATGACCCTTTAGTCCTTCATATGAATTATTTTACCACTTTGATCTTGATAAATTTTTTTAATATTTTCATTCTTAATGTTAAAACATTAGTGGAGAATACAGGTACTGTTAAAGTATAAATGTATCATTTACCAGACAAATTAATTGTTTTTGTATTTATATTATAACTCTGTGTGTGCATTTGTTATTGCTTTTGACGTCTGAGATGAAGTAACACATTGAAAATTTATCAAGGACTGAAATGGTATTTTGAGGACTAAATTGCGAACCGCCTTGAAAAAGTGATAATTGTAGTAATAACATGATCAGTTTGGGCAGCGCACGTGACATGCACATGCGTTGGTTACCTCACGGCCAACGAATGGACGTGGAAAGATAAGGTCTTCGTAGACACAGTCGTCAGCAATGAGTTCCTCCACGGAGGCAAGATCACGGCCGTTGATTCCATCATAGAATCTCCTAACAACATCCGCCCCACCACCGTCATCGCCATCAGCGTTGCTGGTCGTCGGCGGTGGGGATGCCACGTCGACAGCGGTCCGATTATTTTCTGATGAGGAGATCCTCAGCTTGCTCAGTGGGGCCAAACGCTTTCTTGTTGTAGGTGTTGAGATAAAGTGACTGGAGATTGTTGAATTTGAATATGAAAGCGTTGTCTGATTTAAGCAAGGGAGAAGGGAAGAAGGAGAAGTGCGGAGGGAGGACGCTGATATGCTGGACGTCATCAGCATGGTCGATAATGCTGCCGAAGTGCTGATTGTATGGGATGACAAATGGAAACCGTTAAAAAGTTTAAAACTCATAATGCATTGGAATTGCACTGTTGTATTTTATGAGTTTCCAAGTTAATTTTAAATTAGAAAAATTTGAAGTCATTAATTTCATAAAATTCAGTTGTAAAAAAACTCCAATCCTAAATATTAAAAGAAAGTAATAAAAACACGTTATCATATTTTTTGTAATTAAAAAGGAAAAAAAAATTATTGTTCTTGTGAGTAGAATCACAAATTTATTTCATTAATTCATTTATTATACACTATTTAGTCTCTACCAATTATAAACTTTAAGTATTATATTTCGCAAACAACTACTCATTACCTAATATCATGAAATGAAATATTTATTAGAATTTTAAAAAATTAGTGTCTACATTAAAAAAATAAAAAATAAAAATCTCATGTGTTCTCTTAAAATAATTTCTCCAAATTTAAAAATTAATAGCTAAATTAAAAAAAAATATGTGAAAAAAAAATATCTCAAGAAGTTGGCAATTTGAATTTCACATTAGCTTTATTCTTACTAATCAAGAAAGTCAATCATGGAAAGCACACAGGCGCTAGCTCTCTCTCTGTCTCTTTGTGTTCACAGTTTCCCTCCAAATCCTATCAGCAACAACCACCAATTCTTCAAACTCAAAGCTTCAGCAACAAAACCCCAATCAACGTACTTCCAAAAACGTAAGAAGCACCACACCAAAAAATCCGCCGGAAAAGATGCATTTCCATCGTCGTTACCGTTCCACGAAAAGAACCCACGTGCCATTTACAAGGACATTCAAAGATTCGCGAGGCAAAACAAGCTCAAGGAGGCACTTGTCATCTTGGACTACATGGACCAGCAAGGTATCCCTGTTAACGTCACCACGTTCAATGCTCTTATTACTGCTTGTGTTCGAACTAGATCGTTAGTGGAAGGGAGACTAATTCATACCCATATTCGGATTAATGGGTTGGAGAATAATGGGTTTCTGCGAACGAAACTTGTGAAAATGTATACCTCTTGTGGGTCCTTTGAGGATGCGGAGAAAGTATTTGATGAAAGTTCTAGTGAGAGTGTTTATCCTTGGAATGCTTTGCTTAGAGGTGCTGTCATTGCCGGGAAAAAGAGGTATCGCGATGTTCTTTTCAATTATATGAAAATGCGTGAGTTGGGTGTTCAATTGAATGTTTATACTTTCTCTTGTGTGATTAAGAGTTTCGCGGGTGCGTCTGCGCTTATGCAAGGTTTGAAGACACACGCGTTGTTGATCAAGAATGGTTTTGTTGATTATTCGATTCTTAGGACCAGTTTGATTGATATGTATTTCAAATGTGGCAAAATTAAGCTCGCTAGGAGGGTGTTTGATGAAACTGATGACAGAGATATAGTTGTGTGGGGGTCCATGATTGCAGGTTTTGCCCATAATAGATTGCGCTGGGAAGCTTTGGATTGTGCCAGGTGGATGATTCGTGAAGGGATATATCCGAATTCTGTTGTGTTAACTATATTACTCCCTGTGATTGGGGAAGCTTGGGCGCGGAAACTAGGACAAGAGGTTCATGCTTATGTGTTGAAAAATGAGAGATATTCAGAGGAGTTGTTTGTTCGGTCTAGTTTGGTTGATATGTATTGCAAGTGTAGAGATATGAATTCTGCTAGGCGGGTGTTTTATGAAACAGAGGAGAGGAATGAAATTTTATGGACTGCTTTGATGTCAGGTTATGTCTCCAATGGGAGGCTCGAGCAGGCCCTGAGATCAATAGCTTGGATGCAGCAGGAAGGGTTCGGGCCTGATGTTGTCACAGTTGCTACTGTTATCCCGGTTTGTTCTCAGTTGAAGGCTTTGAATCACGGGAAGGAGATTCATGCTTATGCTGTCAAGAATCAGTTCCTCCCCAATGTGTCAATAATTACATCTTTGATGATAATGTACTCTAAGTGTGGTGTCTTGGACTATTCTCTCAAATTGTTTGATGAGATGGAGGTGAGGAATGTGATTTCATGGACTGCCATGATTGATTCATGCATTGAAAATGGACGTTTGGATGATGCACTTGGTGTGTTTAGGTCAATGCAGTTGTCAAAGCACAGGCCTGATTCTGTTGCAATGGCAAGAATGTTGAGTGTTTCTGGTCAACTTAAAGCTTTGAAGCTTGGGAAGGAAATTCACGGACAAGTTTTGAAGAAAGATTTTGAGTCGGTTCCTTTTGTTGCTGCTGAAAATATCAAAATGTATGGGATGTGTGGATTTCTTGAATGTGCAAGGCTGGTCTTTGATGCAGTCCCTGTCAAAGGTTCTATAACTTGGACTGCCATTATAGAAGCATATGGATATAATGACTTATGTCAAGAAGCACTTAGTCTTTTTGATAAGATGAGAAATGGTGGTTTTACACCAAACCATTTCACTTTCAAAGTTCTTCTATCAATTTGCAACCAAGCTGGATTTGCAGATGAAGCTTGCCGGATATTCAATGTAATGTCACGTGGGTATAAAATTGGGGCATTGGAAGAACATTACTTGATAATGATTGAAATTCTTACACGTTTTGGTCGCATTGAAGAGGCTCACAGATTTAGAGAAATGAGTTCGTCATTGTCATAACAGAGACATTTTTCTTTTCTTCCGAATCATCAAGTAAGCTCCCGGAACCTCCTATATTATCATTTGTTTGCAAATGTATATATTTGTTGTATTTTAGTGTAACATAATAGTGTTAGCTGCGAAAGGATGACTGATTTTTCATTGTAATTAAAGGAGAAATTATTATAAACACATATTATGCTGAATGCAATAATTCAAAAATTTGCTCACAACATTATAGGTTTATAATCTACAAATAAAATTAGGACAAAGTGTATATAAAATAAAATTTTTCTGACGCAGCCTTGAACTCCACAATAATAGCTGAGGCTAGTCTTTGGCATGTGAAATCTTCTCTGCTAATTTCTATAGCTGATCTTTTGTCTCTATTAGTTCTATATATATATATATATATGAACATGATAGTTTTAATATGGGTACTCATTTTTGGGTGTTATCTTTCAAAAAATTTAGCTAGGATTTCAGCCAATGGTGTGGAGATTATAATGAATGGGAAAAGATATGAAAATGAAAGGTACTATTCATATATTGCACAAATGCAGCATCCATTAGTATCAAAGTTACGTGTACTAACTTCTGTAACCTCAAATTTTCAATGGAATGGATGCATTGCAAATTTTCCAATGTACTAGTTTGTAAATCTGAGGTAAGGAGTAATATAAACACAGGTACTAGCAAAACAAGGCCTATATAAACACCAGCACTACCCAATGATCATCCGCTTGTGGAGCTTTGAAAAATTTTGTTCTCTTTGGGTGTGGCTCGTCTCCCTCGCTGGATCTGAAACTGATACTAAAATAGGCGCAATACACTCAGAAACTTAGCATCAAAACTGTTCTTATAAGGTTATATAACCCAAAGCAGACTTACTTTAGTCTTAAAACAGGGTACCAAATCGTTTAAGAAATCATCATAAGTTTTCTGATGCACAGGATCTTTACTGCAAGACAAGTGCAGAGCATACTTCTTTAAGTTTTCAAAATGAACAAATTTAATTATTTATTCTTTTTCTTTCTCTAGAACTTCAATTGCAGAGAGAGAAGAAGGAGTTTAGAAATTCATGACTTATGAAAAACACGAGAGTTTATTTCTTGGAAAACTTCTATATCTTACAAGTGAAGTGAGAATTCTTTATATAGGAGAATTCTCGGAGAAGATAAGGCAGGACCCCTATCTTTTACAAAAACAAAAGTAAAAGACACATCATTACATCTTTAATTATTACAAAGGACAAAGTTTGCTTTTGCTTTTGCTTTTGTCAAAGTCATAATTATACAGGACAAAATCATAAAGTAAAACATAATTATTACAACAAGACACTATTTTATGGAGAGCAGATATTCATGTAGTCGTCTTCGGATGAGTTTTCGGTTTCATCTGGGTTAGTGTCACAATTGTTTTTTGGGAAAAATGTCTTGGAGAGCTTTGGATGCTTACAACGAGGACCACGGCAAGGCGGGTAAGGGCAATCCCTTCTGTATCCTGGCTTGGGTGATGATCATTGGGACCTGGGGCTTGGTATCTGGGTGGCCTTGTCAACTTTTGAGGGTTGGGATGATGATCTTGGTTCATACATGGTTGATTGTGGAAATTGTTGAAGATGACATTGTCAACTTTTGAGGGTTGGGATGATGATTTTGGTTCATACATGGTTGGTTGTGGAAACTGTTGGAGATGTTGACTTATAGGAAGGAATTCTTTCCATGGGTCTTGTGAGTCCTGGTAAACGAAGTCAGTGTAGTCTGGTTTTTCTTCCTTGATGATGATTCCTTTGGACTTTGGTTTGGATATGGCGGATGGAGTATGGATCATTATGAGGTCATGTTGTGAACCTAAGGAGGTGTGAAAGATATCCTGGTGTGGTGGAGTTTGGTGTTCAATTGACAAAGGTAGTTGTTCAGGTTGGATTGGATGTCATTTTCAATGATGGCTGGGTGAGGTGTGGTAAACCATTCATATATCTGATCTTGAGTCCAAAAGAGATTTATATCAGGATGCTGAAAGTATGGCCTGTGAATGACGAATACTGATGTAAACATTTTTGCTTCAGAGGCAAGTATACGTTCAAGGTTGTAAATCTCTGATAATTACTGTAGCTTCTTTCTCCACCATGGTATTGTGGAGCACCATTAAAGTAATGTCCAGGTAAGAGATGTGGCTTTGTCTGGATTAAGGAGATTTTCCGAAGTGGGAGTGATTGGTAGGACTATCTTGGTTGCATAAAGAACGGTTAGGCACCAGATGTACCATAACTCATGTGAGTACAGTACCTATAACAGGATATTGGTACTGTTTGAACCGGGTATCAAGCATTGCAATTCGAGCTGTGACCGATAATCTTTTTCTCCCATGGAGGGTGAGGATTAATCTTACTCCTCCGAGATGGAGATGAGTATAACATTCTCTTTTCCAATTTGAAATTAACTTTGAGGGTATTTCCAGAGTGACATATTGCTCAACAGAGGTTGCTTGAAGAGAACATTGATCCAGGCGGGAAGACTGGATATATTCTTTAGGTTGAGGTCTTCTAGTGGATATGAGGGTTTGGATAGTTTGGGTAAAGGAACTAAGTCTTTTGTACAGCTGGTAAGGGTTGATGAGAGAGTAGGATGACGCACTGATTTGGGCTGATTCAGGGATGTATGAATATTCTACAAGGTTTTTGATTTTATTTGCGGTGTGAGAAGTGCAAGATTTAGGCAAAGAAAGAGTAAAAGAAAAAGTAACAGGATTAGAAGTTGAAGCCATGAGTAAGAAGTTCTCTCTACTCCTGAAGTCTAGTGATCAAAACAGAAGAAAGACGTAAATCATACCATTGTGTTCATGAAGAATGATGTTTAGAAAATATAAAATTTTCAAGGACGTGTATGGCACTGATACTAAAATAGGCACAATACACTTAGAAGTTTAGCATTAAAACTGTTCTTATAAGGTTATATAACTTAAAGCAGACTTACCTTAGTCTTAAAATAGGGTACCAAACCGTTTAAGAAATCATCATAAGTTTTCTGATGCACAGGATCCTTACTGCAAGGCAAGTGCAGAGCATACTTCCTTAAGTTTTCAAAATGAACAAATTTAATTCTTAATTCTTTTTTTTTCTAGAACTTCATTTACAGAAAGAGAAGAGAGAGTTTAGAAATTCATAACTTATAAAAAACACGAGAGTTTATTTCTTAGAAAACTTTTATATCTTACAAGTGAAGGGAAAATTCTTTATATATGAGAATTCTCGGAGAAGATAGGACAGGACCCCTATCTTTTACAAAAGTAAAAGTAAAAGACACATCATTACATCTTTAATTATTACAAAGGACAAAGTTTGCTTTTGCTTTTGTCAAAGTCATAATTATACAGGACAAAATCATAAAGTAAAACATAATTATTACAATAAGACAAATTACTTTATGGAGAGCGGATATTCATGTAGTCGTCTTCGGATGAGCTTTCAGTTTCATTTGGGTCAGTGTCATGGTTGCTTTTTGGGAAAAATATCTTGGAGAGCTTTGGATGCTTACAACGGGGACTACGACAATGCGGGTAAGGGCAATCCCTTCTGTATCCTGGCTTGGGTGATGATGACTAGAACCTGGGGCTTGGTATCTGGGTGGCCTTGTGAACTTTTGAGGGTTGCGATGATGATCCTAGTTAATACATGGTTGGTTGTGGAAACTGTTGGAGATATTGACTTAAAGGAAGGAATTCTTCCCATGGGTCTTATGAGTCCTGGTAAAAGAAGTCAGTGTAGTCTGGTTTTTCTTTCTTGATGATGATTCATGTGGACTTTGGTTTGGATATAGCGGATGGAGTAGGGATCATGATGAGGTCATGTTGTGGACCTAAGGAGGTGTGAAAGATATCCCGGTGTGGTGGAGTTTGGTGGTTCAATTGACAAATGTAGTTGTTCAGGTTGGATTGGATGTCATTTTCAATGATGGCTGGGTGAGGTGTGGTAAACCATTCATATACCTGGTCTCGAGTCCAAAAGAGATTTGTATCAGGATGCTGAAAGTATGGCCTGTGAATGACGAATACTGATGTAAACATTTTTGCTTCAGAGGCAGACATACGTTCAAGGTTGTAAATCTGTGATAGTTGATGTAGCTTCTTTCTCCACCATGGTATTGGGGAGAACCATTCAAGTAATGTGTAGGTAAGAGAGGTGACTTTGTCTGGATTAAGGAGATTTTCTAAAGTGGGAGTGATTGGTATGACTAGCTTGGTTGCATAAAGAACGGTTAGGCACCAGATGTACCATAACTCATCTTCAGTGATATCTCTGGATGAGTCGAGGGTTAAACCTGTAAGGAACATATTTTCTAGGTGGAAGGTTGAAAATGGAAATGAGTCTATCAAAAGGTAGGCTTTCATGAAGAATCGGAAAATAACTTTACCTGCAAACTCTTGGATAGCAAAGACAGAAGAGAAAGTCTTGCCAAGGGGAAAAATTTTCTTGATGATAGCTGCTGGTGGGAGTGGAGTAGCCATGGAGATGAGCGGAAATTGGTAGTTTGTGGAAACAAGGGCTAAAGGTATTTCTGGTTTTGAGAGCCTGGATAGCATATCAGGGATAAGGTTCTGGGACTCATTTGTATGCTTAACCGAAAAATCATATTTTGAAAACCAATCTTTTAAAATAAGTAATATCTTTTCTGGAATAGTTTTACCTTTGAAATTGAGAATATTGGGGAAGGCTGAACTGTCAATTCGGATGAGAAAATGATGTCCAATAAGATGATACTCAAACTTTTTGATGTCATTCTTTACCGCTAAGATTTCTTTGAACACGCTATGGTAGTGCTTCTGGGTGTCAGAAAATTGTCCACTAGCGTAAGCAATAAACTGTTCTTTTCTGTTGATTTCTTCGAGGAGGATAGCACCCCATGATGCATCACTTGCGTCTGTCTGCAGTATGCGCTTTCCATCAATAATCAACTTTAAGGGAGACGAATTTCGTGCAATTTTCTTTAGTGTAGTGGCAGCAGTTGTGTGGTCAGCATTCCACTATGGGGGCTTTTTTTTCAATAAAGCTGAGAGTTGGTGAGTATAATGATCCATATGTGGGATGAAATCTTTGATGTAATTGATAATGCTGAGAAACTGTTGAACTTGTTTTTTGGAAAGGTGCTGATTTGGAAAGTGAAACAACTCTTGGGCAATGTGCTTTCCTGGCTGGTAATGACCGTCTTTTATGATCATACCAAGGAATTCAATGTTATCTGTGGCAATGGTAATTTTCTTGGCTGACAGCATGATTCCGTGATGTTGGATAATATCATAGAATTGAGTTAACAATTGGCGATGTTCATCACGTGATCCTAAAAAAAGCAAGATATCATCAATGTAAATCAAGGCATGATGAAGGATAGGTTGAAAGATTTTGACCATGGATTTTTGAAAAATAAATGTGTCAATTTTGAAGCCAAAGAGTAGGACTGTCCATTGAAAATGGGTATTTGAGATACAAAAAGCAGTTTTATAACGCTCAGAGGGTTCAATGCCTAATTGCCAGAAACTTGATTTTAAATCAAATTTTGAAAAGATCTGGGCATTTTTTAGAAAAGTAAATATGTTTTGTCTCTGGGGCAAAGGAAATTTTTCGTCTTGTAAAAACATATTTAGGGGCTGATAGTCAGTGACTAAGCGTTTCTTTCCTTTGACAGTTTCAGAATGTTTTTCAACATAAGAGGCTTGGCAAGCCAATTGAGAACTCGTGGGCTCGATTAGACCTTGGGCTATCAGTTGTGAACATTCCTTTTGGGCTAGGAGAAAGACGTATTTAGTTTGAAAGGTAACTTAATGAAGAAAGACGTATTTTTCCACAATGGATTTGGATGGGTGAATTTAGAATGGGATTCTGAACAGAAACGCAAAAGCTTGGTTGAAATATCCTGGTAGGACTGGGGAGTTTCAGACAAATTGTAGAGTTTCAGAATGTCTGTAAATGGTTTGAACATGGACTTGACTCGGATTTCAATGAGAATGATTTGGAGGTGTTTGATTTGGTGAAATATGTCAAATTATTACAAGATATCCTTATTAGGAAGGGCTGAACCGATAACCTTGGTCCAAATGACACAATTTGGAAAAATTTGAATACCAATGGGTTTGTGGGTAATCAAAGTGGTGGTGAAAAATTTGCCATTAACGGCCCTGAAATTTTCTTCATACTTTGTCTAGTATTCGGGTGGAAGAATATTTGGGTTTAACATGCTTCGTTGGGTGCCAGTGTCTATGAGACCAATAGCTGGAATAGGCCTTTGGAATTTTGAAGGCAGAATTTGGAGTTTAATGGAGGGTATAAGAACAGTAGTGTCAATGGACAGTAACTGTTGGTGGAAAATAACTTGGGACGTATCATTTTCTGATTCATCAGATGAGTTGTGCAGTGCGAACACGGTTTCATCATCGGGTTCATCTTGTTCAGAGAAATAGAATTTTAGTTCTTCTTTTTCTGGAGAGTAGTCTGTAGTGGCTTGAAGATACTCGACTAGCCGAATAGATATTTTCTCTTTTGTTGGGACAACTTTTGGCATAGTGACATTTTCTCTTGCAGATGAAACATCTGCTTGATGTTTTTTGTTTGAACTCTCTGGAAGAAGATGATTTCTTTCTGAAGAATTGGTAGGACTTTCTGGATCTGCGAGATTTGGATGAAAATTCTATATTGTTGAATTTTCGAAAATGCATTTTCTTCTTAGAACTGCAATCACAATCCTTTTTCTTTTTGCATTTAATCTGTAAGTAGGGCTTTTTGCAGGCACTCCTAAATGATTCTTTATATTTCAATAGTTCTTTGAAAAACCGTTTATGCTCGCAAAGTTTGTCAAGGCATGTTTTAGCAATCTGGAAGATTTTGCTAAGAGAGATGTTGTCAATGATGAGATTGGATGTTGTGAGTTGCTTTTGTATGTCTGGTTGGAGCTCTTCTGGAAGGGAAGCCAGAAAGATATGTTTTAATGTTGGCTCATTGAATCCATTAAGCTTATAGAACATCAAGGACATTCATTTGTAATGGAAGTCAAGATCCTTAGCATTGAGTGAGCAACATTTCATGTTGAGATAGTCTCGTCGTGCAGCTTCAAAAACTGCAGATGGGTCTCCAAGGAATTGATCATGAATAACTGCAAGGGCACTTGAGACTTCTGGTAATTGAACAAACTGTAATTGTCTGTATTGGCCTAAAGAATCAAATTAATCTCTTAGACCACCCGTTAAACGAGTAACAAATTCTCTAAGGACTGATTGAGTTGTCGCTCTTGGTCGTAGCATTTGTATGTCAATCCAGGCAGACATTTCAGTAAGTCGTTCTCGCCATTTAGGAGATGAAATATCATCAAAGGTGAACCATGGACCATTGAATGATTTTTGACTGTTTTGACTGTTTTGACTGGTTTGGGCTTGAGCTGGAGGGGGTTGGTTTGTTGCAGAAGATTCATGTATTTCTTCTTCAATATCTAAGGGAATATCAACATATGGTTATGTGTGAGAGGTTTGACCTTGGTCAGGGTGATCAGGTTAGGCCATGAAAATTCTGGTGATATCAGCATAAGACTTTTCAGAGTCACCAGTTGATACTGAAGATTCTGTTCCAGTCTCAGTATGGCTGTCTGAAATGGCTAGGTTTGAGTTAACAGTCGGATCATCTGTATTAGATGATGGATCTACTAAGTGGGCACTATACTGGTGCATAGTTTCTTTGTCTTTGGACTGTGTGTGAGGTTGGGATTGAGTTGACGGTGGAGGTGCTGGTGCTGGCGGTGATGCCGGTGTATAACTGGGGGACTGTTGGCCAGGAATGGACAATGATGGTTGATGAATTTTGACGGGTCGTGATTGAGGTTTAGGTTTAGATGGTGGTGGTAATGGATTGTCTCTGAAAAGAGTATGAGTCATTCCAAATAACTTGGAAGGGTCATTCTGTTTGATTGGTGAAAGCATAGAGGCAAATAGATGATAGGGTGGACCTATGGAATGTATAAGTGGCGATGTGGTAAAAATGGTAGGTCTTTATTTTTCAGATTTAATCTGATCAAGCTCGGCTTTTAAGCGTTTGATTTCCCTTTCTTTTTTGTCAAAGTTTGGGCCAAAGTATCTTTGGGCAAGCATGATTCGTAACTCTGATTCTAGTTGGATAATTTTGGATTGAAGATTTTGGTGGATCTGCTGCATTTGTACAGTAATGGAGTCAACTTTCATCTCAATCTGTTCAGTTCGTAAAATGATTTTCTCAACTTTTGAAGTGATATGCAACAAAGTATTATTCTGTGCTATGGCATTTTGGGTTTGCTAATTGTGGACAGATTCAAAAGGCTTTGATGGTTCAAGGTGGCCAGATGAGGTAATAGCTGAAGGGATAAAAGGTTTGGACACAACATTTCGTTGTGAATCTATGTGAGTTTCTAACGAGGGAAAGGAAGAAGAGTAGTCGGAAGAAGTAGAGGAAAACATCATACAAGCCAATGGTTGTACGATATGTGTTGGGTTTGGGATTGGTGATGGAATCTCATATTTGCAATTCTTTGCAATCTATTTGAGTTCTTTTCTGTAAATGGGTAATGAAGCTGGTGGAGATAAAGGATCTGTAGGTGATTTGGGTTCACAATGTTGACATGAGACTGGAGGTTTTTTCTTTTTGGGTTGCTTTTTCCTTTTGGTGTCATAATAGTCGTCCTCTTCCTAATCGTCCCAGCATGGACAAATGGGTCACACATGCCTGAGCTTGGGACATCCCATATAAAATGTCCATTTTGCGTGGCTGGATAAACAGGGTAACCTTCATAATTGAACCCTGTAATAGGCAAATCTTCCTGAGCTATATGAGTAGCTGTGATCATTGAGGAATAGGTAAAGGAGAGCCGAGGAGGCTCCTGTGGCGCACTTGGAGGTGGTTTAAAAGTCATGCGGACTGTTCCATCTTTTCGTCTTTCAAACATGCTTTTAGATGTCTAAATTGGAGCTGTATTGTTATGGAATTGCTCATAGTTGGAGATCCATTTAAGCGGCATAAGCTTTATGAGCTCATGTCGGGGAATTTCTCTTGGGATCTGGATGAATGTTGGGATCTGGTCAGATTCTGCTAACACCATGAAGGTGTCAGAGTGGTGTTCTGGAGTGGGTAGATCTAAGAGATGATTTTGAAGTCTATAGACCAGTTGATGGTGTAGGGTGGTAATTTTGGCTGATGAAATTTGTTCTACACCTTGAATTTGAACAAAATGGTATGATTTACGTCTTTTTTCTGTTTTGATCACTAGACTTCAGGAGCAGAGAGAACTTCTTACTCATGGCTTCACCTTCATCTACAACTTCCAATCCTGTTACTCTTTCTTCTACTCTTTCTTTGCCTAAATCTTGCACTTCTCACACCGCAAATAAGATCGAAAACCTTGTAGAACATTCATACATTCCTGAATCAGCTCAAATCAGTGCGTCATCCTACCCTCTCATAAGCCCTTACCAGCTGTATAAAAGACTGAGTTCCTTTACCCGAAGTATCCGAACCCTCATATCCACTAGAAAACCTCAACTTAAAGAATATATCTAGTCTTCCCGCCTGGATCAATGTTCTCTTCAAGCAACCTATGCTGAGCAATATGTCACTCTGGAAATACCCTCAGAGTTAATTTCAAATTGGAAAAGAGAAGGTTATACTCATCTCCATCTCGGAGGAGTAAGATTAATCCTCACCCTTAATGGGAGAAAATGATTACCGGTCACAACTCGAATTGTAATGCTTGATACCCGGTTCAAACAGTACCAAGATGTTATAGGTATTGTACTCACATAAGTTATGATACATCTGGTGCCTAACCGTTCTTTATGCAACTAAACTAGTTCTACCAATCACTCTCACTTTGGAAAATCTCCTTAATCCAGACAAAGCCACCTCTCTTACCTGAACATTACTTGAATGGTTGTCCCCAATATCATGGTGGAGAAAAAAGCTACAGCAACTATCAAAGATTTACAACCTTGAACGTATGTCTGCCTCTGAAGCAAAAATGTTTACATCAGTATTCGTCATTCACAGGCTATACTTCCAGCATCCTGATACAAATCTCTTTTCGACTCAAGACTAGGTATATGAATGACTTACCACACCTCACCCAAATGACATCCAATCCAACCTGAACAACTACCTTTGTCAATTGAACTACCAAACTCCACTACACCGAGATATCTTTCACACCTCCTTAGGCCCACAACATGACCTCATCATGATCCCTACTCCATCCGCCATATCCAAACCAAAGTCTACAAGAATCATCATCAAGGAAAAAAAATCAGACTACATTAATTTCCTTTACCAGGACTCACAAGACCCATGGGAAGAATTCCTTCCTCTAAGTCAACATCTCCAACAGTTTCCACAACCAACCATGTATGAACCAGGATCATCATCCCAACCTTCAAAAGTTGACAAGGCCACCCAGATACCAAGCCCCAGGTCCTAGTCATCATCACCCAAGCCAGGATACAGAAGGAATTGCCCTTACTCGTCTTGTTGTGATCCCCGTTGTAAACATCCAAAGCTCTCCAAGACATTTTTCCCAAAAAGCAACCGTGACACTAACCCAGATGAAATCGAAAGCTCATCCGAAGATGACTACATGAATATCTGCTCTCCATAAAGTAATTTGTCTTGTTGTAATAATTATGTTTTACTTTATGGTTTTGTCATGTATAATTATGACTTTGACAAAAGCAAAAGCAAACTTTGTCCTTTGTAATAATTAAATATGTAATGATGTGTCTCTTACTTTTACTTTTGTAAAAGATAGGGGTCATGTCCTATCTTCTCCGAGAATTCTCCTATATAAAGAATCCGAGAATTCTGCTATATAAAGAATTCTCGGATCACTTGTAAGATATAGAAGTTTTCCCAGAAATAAACTCTCGTATTTTTCATAAGCTATAAATTTCTAAACTCTCTCTTATCTCTCTGCAAATGAAGTTCTAGAGAAAGAAAAGGAATAAAGAATTAAACTTGTTCATTTTGAAAACTTAAGGAAGTATGCTCTGCACTTGCCTTCCAGTAAGGATCCTGTGCATCAAAAAATTTATGATGATTTCCTAAACAGTTTGGTACCATGTTTTAAGACTAAGGCAAGTCTGCTTTGGGTTATATAACCTTATAAGAACAATTTTGATGTTAAGCTTATGAGTGTATTGCGCCTATTTTGATATCGGAGCCAGGTTGTTTCCATTGATTCCCCAAAATCTTGGGCATACAGTAAATGAACTGCACACCTTTTTATCTCACAGCAATCTCTACGTCCAAAATCATGAGTATTCAAGAGATAGAACTCGATGTCGGCCTCCTTGTTATGGTAACAATATTCACCAAAATTGTTAGAAAGCATAGCAAAATCATGCCCCAAAAATACATGATCGGACAACACATAACGAGGTCTGCTATAACCATCGCCCCAGCCAAACAAAGAGCCTTTTGCGACGTGCCAGGTATCAATTCTGGCTTTGAGTTTGCATTCATAGCCAATTCTAAGACCCATCCCTTGATCTTGATGGTCTCGAAACGCTACAACAACGCACAAAGCAATGCCAACAAATTTATCACTGAAGGAAACTGGTGGCAACTTGAGAACAGTGGAAGATCTTGCACTCTGAAAGCTAAACCAGTCTGGAATTTCACTACCAGGGAAACTGATGCAACCCAAAGGTGTTTCATATGATTCCTGTTGATAACAAATAATTTAGTAAAAATATACCAAAAAAGAAAAATTAAGATTATACAAAAAGAGTCACTGCGAGGGAGACACCTTATGATATTCATTCCACCAAGCCGTTGCCATAAGCTGAATTTTCAGCTGGGCATCTTTGGCAATTTCTTTGAGCTCATCTCTATCCAAATTGAAACAATTGATGAAGTTGAGTCCCTGTGAATTCCATGTTGTTGGCGTTAATAGAATAGATAAACCTGATAATTCTTTTAGTGATGTGCAACAATTTGCATCCATGTCACTTATATTGCATGGAAGTTCTGGTAAGGATTGAAGCCTCTCACAATAGCTTAACTTGAGCCAGAATAAATTAACTTGAGCCAGAATAAATTTGTAAGGTGTATGATGCTTGTCGGAATTCTCCCAAAATTGTTTCTATCTAGAAACAGTATATGTAATGAGGATAACTGGCCAAGACTGTTGGGTAATTCCGTGATGCTGCAATCAGAAAGATTTAGATTTGTCAGAATGCGCAAGCCTGACATAGTAGGCAGTCGCAAACCCATGTGTGACTTACCCTGATATCTCTCAAAAGATAATCTATAAAGGTTGTTCAATTGTACAATAGATGATGGTAATTCTCTTATAGAACTTCGCGCAGCTTTCATTTCCATCAAAGCCTCTAAATTTCCAAATTCGTCAGGCAATCTCTCAACTTTAGTGCAACCAGAGAGATTAAGATGCTGAAGAGATTTCAACTTACAGAGGCTGCTTGAGAGACACTCGAGCCTTGAACAGTTTTCAAGATTCAATGTAATTAGTCTTGACAGACACTCGATTGACTAGTGTAGCTCTTGAATTGCAGTTCCATCTAGAAACAATTCTTCTATCTTACAAGCGATCTCTGGAAACGTTTTCAGATTTGAGCAGCCAGAGAGAAAAAGTTGTTTCAGAGATTCCAAGTGAATGCTTGTAGGAAGACTCTTAATGCATTTGCAGTGCCTTAGACTCAGGATAGCAAGCTTATTCAAATATTTAATCGATGGGTGAATCTCAAGCAAGCTCGAACAACCATCTAAATTCAACTTCTCAATATTTGAGGCCAGTGAAAGGTCTGGGATTTCAGTTAGCTGCTTGGAGTGGCTCAGATCCATATATTTCAAGTTAACAAGTTGCTGCAAGAAGGAACGAAATAAGATAATATTAATCAGTAACTATAAGGACCTCATCGAAATTTTACCCAAATTCAGAAATTAACAGTACCTGAGCACCACCCCACAGTTTTTCAACACTACTATGAGGCATTTCAAGTGCAATAAGATTCTCTGGATGAATATACGATGGCATTGCTTTCAATGAGTATCCATTCCAATGAAAGTACTTCAACTCACTGAAAACATAATCCAGGCCTTGAAAATGATGCACCTTATTCTTGTGCTCTCCATCAACTGAGTTATAGAATTTGAGGAATCTCAATTTATGCATCTTTGTGAAAGTCTGTGGATTTAAGTTTGTCTTTGACTTTTGACATATCCAAGGAGATGCCTTGAATTGTTTCAGTCCCCTGAAAAGAACACAAGTTAGCACTGCATTTGTGACACATTAGTTTGTCTAATAGTTTGTAAATTTGGATGTGTTACCTTATTTCTTGTCAAAACATGATAAATATCCTCATGATTCCACAACCGGCTACGTTTTCCAGGATCTTTGATAGATTCTTGTCGAACAATTTCTCTACCCATCCCTTGTAGCAAATCATGCATTGTTATCTTGTTCTTTAATATGATTATGAGAGACTTATCAACAAGAACACTTATGCCTATTTCTGATGAGAAGTCACTAACATCTAGGAACTCTACTGCAAGATCTTTATCTTCTCCTTTGAAAAAACACGCAATATCTAGAAATATATTCTGCTCTTCATCATCCAACCCATCATAACTTGCTTTTAGCACCTTTTGGATATCCAAATGAGGAACTTTTTTCAGCTTATTTGCAGCACTTTCCCAATCTTCCATTTTCCTTCCGAACAAAAAACAACCCAAAACTTTAAGTGCTAATGGAACATCTTGGGCAAATTTTATTATCCTATCTGACAGCTCCTTATAACTTGGATCAGCGTTCTGGTTTTGTCCAAAGGCATGTCGACTAAAAAGCTGAAGAGCATAATAATCAAGCAATGCCTCAACTTCATATATTCCATCCACTCTACATTTTTTAAGCACCTGTTTATCTCTTGTTGTTATTATGATTCGACTCCCTGAAGTGAACCAATCAAGGCTACCGATCAAGAATTTTATTTGTTCGGAACAAGTAACATCATCAAAAACAATTACAATCTTCTTGCGGCTAAGCCTTTTACTTCTAAAGTTGAGGCTAACATTTGGAATGCCAATACTTAGACTTTCATCCTCTTAATAACCCAGAAAAAAGTTTTTGTCGCAACTGACACAGGTCACCAGTTCTTTCGGATTCTTCTCTAACATTTTGAAGAAAGTAAGAACCTTCAAATTGGTTAGAGATTCTGTTGAAAATGGCACCAGCAAGTGTTGTCTTTCCTATACCACCGATTCCCCAAATTCCTAAATTGTAAACATCTTTGGATCCTGTGCTTAATAATGATTCAATTTGCCGTATGCTTGATTCTACTCCAATCAGGTCTTTGTTATCAGTTGGATACATATCATTCAGCCTCTTCAAAATTTCTCCGACAATTTTCTCTGTTAGTACAGATTCAGGCCTTACAAATATGAAAATTGCAAAATGAAAAATCTTAGAGAACAAGGAAATTTCAGCAAAAAGTAATTAGAAAAATGGAAAATGATAACTCATAAAAAGTCTCATCTTAGATTCATGCCTAGCAAATATTAAATTTCTGATCATTTATTATCATTTTTCCTGAGAAAATTCTTAGAGAGTAAGCTAGCTGATGACATGGGAAGCAAAACCGGAGAGATTGACAGCTTCCCTCAGAGCAATCCTCCAACTTTCCAGCTTCTCTGGCCACTCCATAAAACGTTCTTCAAGCTTCAAAAATCCATCCCCAAAAATCCCAGTTTGATTCCTCACATCCGAAGGATCAATACGATAGAAAACCGGTACAACAATCTGTCCAATATTCTTATCATTCTTGCACTCCAGGATCTTCACAAGTTCTTCCAAGCACCATCTTGAAGAAGCAGACCCTTCCGAGAAAATGATGACCGAAATCTTTGATCCTCCTATTGCATCCAATAGAGCTGGAGATATTTCATCACCTCTTATGAGTTGGTTATCAATGAAAGTTTCGATATTTTTCCCGCACAAAGCTGCATAAAGATGGCTAGTAAAGTTGTCGCCGGTATCCTCGCCTCTAAAACTGAGGAAAACATCGTATTTTGCTTCAGGCCGAAGATTGGTCGAACAGGAAGAAGAAGAAGAAGAAGCAGAAGCCATTGTTTTTCAATTGAACAGAGACACCTAACAATAGAAATATATCGTAAATGTAATTCTTCTTTTTTAAGCTGACAAGAAAACACGGTAACTTCTATTTTTCTTGTGTTTATCGAATTTCGTTATTGTTTAGTTCAGCCCATGCGTTACTTGGAAAATGCCATGAATAATGTCAGCTTTGTTAGCTTTTGGGTTAAATCCGAAGAAGATGTCTCTTTCTCAATTAAACTATGTTAATTGAAGCTTTCATATTTAGTCACTAGTTTCTTGATCGATTACTTTTAAGCGGGGTCTAAAAATTTTGATTTCAACGCTGGTACATTAGTTTGTATAAAGGTCTGTGGATATATAATTAATCAATGACGAAAATGTAAACAATTACGATAGAAGCCAAAAAGAAAACACAAAGAAAGTGCATAGCAATTTACTTGATTAATTATTGTAGTGTTTATTTACTAGAATGAAATTGAGGAGTGTAGATTCTTTTCATTCCATTATTTTCTTCCTCATTCAAAGAGGATGATGGAAGTCTCACTTCGTAGATTCCACTCATTTTTAAAGTGAAAAGTGGGATTCTTATTCCTATGGGAATCCACTCTAATCTCTTCCTTTATTATCCTTCTTTTATTAAATATAATATAATATAATTTATATTTATTAAAATAATAGAATATTATATTTACTTAAAAATAATAATCTTATATTTTTTGGATTAAAATTATTATATTATTTAATAATATTACATTTATTAAAATAATAATATTAAACTATTTAAATATAATATTATTATATTTAGTTAAAAATAATAACTTATGCAATCTAAGTTAAAATTATCTAAAAATAATATTATCATATTTGTAAAGAATTGATAATATTACTCTATACTATCTTTATTTGAAAATATAATATTATTATATTTATTTAATATTAATAGTTAATATTAAATAAATACTTTATTCTAAGAAAATATAATTTTGTACTATATTATTAATAATAATGTTTCATTTATATTGCTCTTATTAATATTTTGTATTTACATAATTAAAATTAATAAAAAAATTATGATTTACATAATTAAGAATATTAATAGTAATTATTAATAATAATTAAAATTAATAATAAAATAAATAGTTCATTTTACAAATATATTTTTTTATTCATTTTGTAATTAAACAATGTAATTATTTAAATAAGGGTAAAACTGTAATTTGAAATAAACTACTCCCAATCCAAGAAAAACTGTAATTTAAAATAAACCACTCCAATACAAGATAATGTAAACACATAAATGAGATTTCAATTCTTATTTCACACTCTTATTCAATTTAAGTAAGTAAAATACTACTACTTCCACTCTACACTCCTAATCCCAAAATTAATACTCCTCAAGATTTCCAATCCAATACGAGAAGTAAAAGCTGCCTATACATTTCAAATTCAGGCTTCTTTGAGAGTATTAGGAATTGAAGGTGATCAATCTTTTGTCATCCAAGTGACCGTCGTGTGTTTGCATTCAATAAGTTAAAGACTTGTTTAAAGCCAAAGTTTGTGCCGCTACAATTAGATCAATGATAAAAGACAATATAAACAAAAATTGAATAGCATTGAGAAGCATCATTTCATATTACCAGAAAAATTGTAGGCCAAGCTGCAAATTAATTACTAAGCATCCATAACTATTAAGACCAATGTAATTTGTAAAACATTGAAACTAATGGACACCTAAATATAAATTAAATGATATGATTGAAAAAGGAAAAAAAAAATCTTCATGTATGTAGGAAGAGCTAAGCATGTTATCCTGGGAATGGTCTCTTCTGGTTCTCTTCATCAATGAAGCTCATCGATCAAATATCCTAAACAACAAAAAAGAAAAAAATGTATTGATCAGCAATTTATAAATGAAATTATCATAATAAGCCAGTGTCCTTGGATTCAAGAAAAACCAAGTCATCAAGTATGTTTGGATAGCTTGCACTCGAGCCTTAATTCCATAAAGTATGTTTGGATCGTAGCATAATACGGTATTTAAACATTGCTGTCATTAATTTATTGGCAAGGATGTTTTTGGCAAAATTTGGGAGCTCATTGCAATGCACGGCAATGCACCATTTGTGCCTATTACACAAACCCAAGAGACAAGGTAGGCAATGGGACAAAACGAGTCAAGATTTGCCAATCCTTATCCCGTCCCAAACAGTAAATCAGGACAAAAATATGCCCTTATCTCATGCCAATCGAGATCCCAAATTGTCTGAAATAACATTTTCCTATCATATGCTATAGATTCTTTCATAAACAATATGTCTTACTCATATAACCAACATGTCATTTGCATATAATCGACATGTCATTTTTTTCTAAATAAGATGTCATATGCAAATACTGACATGTCATATCTATCTAATTATTCATTAAACTGATTTGTCATACATTTTTGAAAACTTAGATTTTAAGACATTTGAGATTTCGATCAGGATTTTCAAATGTCTTGAATCCCTGCTTGAATAGTAAATTATGGTAAAATTTTATGCCAAATTCCATCCCAGTTGGGATCACGAATCCCTACCCAAATAGTAAATTAGGATAAAATTTTATCCTGAATTCCATGTGAAATGAGCGGGAAATTTACGAAAATAACCATTAATATTTTATTATTTTTACAACTAACCGTTCATATTTTTTTCTATCAACATTAGCCAATCAGAAGCCTTTCTCCCCAAATTACCCTTCTTTACACATCAAAAGCAATAATCTTTCTCCAATATCGTTAAACCAAACAGAACTTTGTGAATCATCAAGCAACGACAACGGCAAAAGGCAACGGAAAAAGTGAAATCCGATCATAATATATCTGAATCCAACGCTAATCAGCATCACTGGTGGTATGAATTATTTTCTGAGTTATTTTCTGAACTTACTGAACTGAACTGAGTCGTGGGTGATGAGTGTAAATCTGGCGACAGGCTGCCTGTCGCACCTTGCTTGATGCGACAGGCTCCCTGTCGCACTAAAACTTGGAGATTCATTGAAACTCTATTAATTTGATCCGGATTCAAATAATTTTTTTTTATAATTTCAGGCTTAATGGATTCAGTTGTACTTGAATTGTGTTACGATGGTTGGTGGGAGATATTAGAGGATGGCCGTATGGAGTATGTGAATGGTAAAAATCGAGCTTTTTTTGTTGGGAAAAATTGTTTGTTTGATCAGTTATTGGCAAGAGTATATGAGGTGTTACAAATAAACGCTAATGAATATAGTATCACAATGAAGACAACTTTGAGGTCTAGTAACACATTATATCGTGTATGTGCACTGCCCATGGATATATTTGATGATGAAATGGTGAGGGTTGTGTTGCATATGGCATCTGACGTAGCCAATTTTGGATGCATTCCTATATTCGTGACCACATCACCTCGAGTTCCGAGTGAAGGTATTGAGCCACATGTCGATACAGAAACTTCATTTAGAGCAAATATGTCTGGCCCCGAAAATGATGAAGAAGTGTTGCCAAGAACAATATCGCTGCAGCAATATTACTCTCCAATCCACGGCAATTATGACAACATTGCTGATAACGGCGTTACGTTAGAGGATGTTGGAGCAACGGTATTTCCAATAATGACGTCTTTGGAGCAACGGTATTCTCCGTATCACAATAATGATTTTCGGGATAATGATGATTTTCATCATGAGACAGAGGGGGATAATCTTTGTGCAGAACTTTCTAATAATACGAGGGGCACTCCTTTCAATAATGATGGTGATGATGGAGGAGCCGGTCCTTCGAATGTTCCGTCTTTTCAGCACGACGATGAGTGTGAAGACAATACTCCTGTGAATAACAAAGGCAATAGACCTAGTCCTTCTATGGTTTGATCGAGAAGGCGAATTGACCCCCTTACAAGTCTTGCTCCAACTTTGCCTTCGAACATGGTTGGTCCAAGCTTTGTTAGCAGTTGTGATTCAGATGATATCAGTGTGGGTAAGCTATTTGCTGAGAAGAATGAGTTTATATTACAACTACGCAAGGTTGCCTTTAGAGATAAGTTTGATTTCATGATTGCATGGTCTACTACGACACGTTTCGAGGCTCACTATTGTTCAGAATCATGTAAATGGCGTATTCGAGCTACTAGATGTTCGAACGAGCAAAATGTTCCTTGGGTGGTAAAAAGAATTGATAATGTACACACTTGTCATAATGAGGTATTGGTTGATGGACGTCATCAAGTAAGGAGCCGGGTTGTCGGTCATATTATCGCAGATAAATATATTCAAGACAAGAGGATTTATACTCTGAATGACATAAGAGCAGATATGCAACAGGAATACGGTGTTCATTTAACATACCAGCAGGCATATCGTGCGAGAGAAGTTGGTCTTCAAATAGTTCGAGGCAACCCTGCAGAGTCATACAACTTGCTCCCTAAATACTCTCACGTACTAACTACAGCGAATGAGGGTACAGTCACTCACCTCGAGCAAGATGGAGATGGTAATTTCTTGTACTATTTTGTAGCACTCGGATCTTCCATCAAGGGCTTTATGCAGTACATCCGACCTGTTATTGCTGTAGATGGTACTCATCTGAAGGGATTATATCGTGGAAGCATGTTCGTGGCAACATGCCTTGATGGTAACAATCAATTGTATCCGTTAGCCATTGGGATCATGGATTCAGAAAACAATGAGGCTTGGGAATGGTTTATGATGAAGTTATACGGTGTGATTGGCGATAGACCTGAGTTGGTAATTATCTCTGATCGATGCACTGCCATAAGGAGAGCCGTTCTGAAAGTATTTCATAATGCAACTCATGGCGTTTGTTTTTACCACGTCAAAGGTAACATTAAGTCACAATTTAAAATGTCCAAAGCTCGTTGGGATGAATTTGAGACTGCATTTATTAATGCAGCAAAAGCATATGGCCACGAGGAATTTAAGAGACAACTTGAAGGGTTGTGGATGATCCACTCGGGTGCAGCTGATTACCTAGAAAATAATGTCGGTACGTGTAATTGGGCAAGGTCTCAGTTTGAAGGTATGAGGTACAGCATACTTACCACCAACATCGTGGAGAGTGTTAATTCTTTTATGCGGGAACCTCGAAAATTTCCTGTTACTCATCGTGTTGATCACTTTAGGAAAACAATGCAGCAATGGTTTTATGATAGGAAAATTGTGGCTGAATCAATGACTACTCGGCTAACAACATGGGCGGATGAAATAGTCACTGAGAGGAGAACTATAGCTGAAAGAATGACAGTTCGGCCGGTGTCTCCGCATCGATTTCAAGTTATAGGCGGTAGGCTTAAGGAAGGTTTGGTTAACTTGCAAAAGAGAACTTGCACCTGCAGAGTATTTCAGCTTGATCAGCTAGTATGTGCTCATGCAATTGCAGTGTGTGTAACACACCGGGTGGATTTTATTAACCTTTGCTCGGACTTTTACAGTACAGAATCGTTGGCGATGGCTTATGCAGAACCAGTAGAGCCAGTTGGTGATGTGGCTGATTGGCAAGTTCCATATGAAGTTCAGAAGATGCAAGTATACCCACCAGTTGAGGCACTACCACCTGGTCATCGTAAAGAGCTCAGAATACCCTCGGCTGGCGAGGACGTTAACCAGCGAACTGTAAGATGCAGGCGGTGTCATGAACTGGGCCATAATCGTAAGCGATGTAAGAATCCCATTGCGTCGACTCGAACTTAGTTGTTTTTGTGTTTCGTTGGTTAAAACTGTAATTGTTTTTGTGTATTAACATTTATATGTCATTAAAATTTATTTTTATTTTAAATATTCAAATGTGAGCATTAACATTTATATAAATTTTAGTGCACAAATTAAAATGAAACTTCAAGTGTCAATATTCAAATTACTACAACGGTTTACAATACAATATCATCATTAAATATGTCAACTGCAATTTTCTTTCTAAAGTACTCGACATGACTAGCGTTAAACTCCAAGCCAAGCCCGAACATTAAATACATCGTAACCATCAAAACAAAAACACCGCAATCGCCAGTTCCGGGCTCTTGTTGTGGCGCGCTCTTAACTGCGATGACTTTCCAGGGGTCTGCACTCCGCAACTCCGGTCGGATATTGTAGAAGCCAACATATTCCAACCATCGAGGGAATATAACTTCAAGTGGCTTGAATTTCAACTTGTACCTTTTGTCGTCGCGAAATGTGAGTAATGAGTCATAAATCCAGACTTTATTTTTCCAAAAGTCAACTCGTGCTAGTACCCAATGTGCGTCGTCCAAGTTAACAGGGATGAGTAACTGTATATTAAAATTGAAAAAATTATTCGTTAGATATGAAATAAAACGACAACTCAAATATTTTCATGATGGTGTATGTGAAATGCAATAAAATACATACCATATCGACATCTGTCATTGATTTGGACATTGTGTGTTGTCGCCCACAAAGATAACTATTCAAGCGGTCGTCGAAATCCAATGAATCGACCAAACAATCCCCATTATTCCATAACTGATTCAAGAACACCTAGTACATAGATAACGAAGAAATACATATATTAACAAAACATAAAGGCAATCATTTAAAACATTAAATAGTATTTATAAGTTTTATCGGCACGTTACCAAAAAAAATGTGTCAGTATGTGTGACGCGTTGGAGTAAGGCATTTGGATACTTGTGTTGTTTCTCACTAATCAATCGGAGATACTCGTGAATATGCTGTAGAGAAACAACAATATTCTGATGTAAATGATCAATTTTGGTGAAACAAATCCACAACAGTATATATAACTTCGAAAATATAAATACCTCGTCGCCTAGCCATCCCATCGAAGCTGTACCCAAAAGTGTTTGAAAGAATGACCGCGGGTGCTGGACTCGCCGGCGGACTCTGCTATCACCAGTGAACCATCGATCAAACTCAGCAAACAGACTAGAGTCCCTTAATCCTCTTAGTGGATTTACATCCACTGTCGTACTCATGTCAATCGCATGCTCTATAATTTGGGGCCGAGGTAAAGGCCGGACATTCTGTCTTCGTCTGACCGGAGGAATCATGTAAGGACTGTTATACACGTACGACGGTAAATACGCGCGGCCGAACTTACTAACGCCCGGAGGCACCTCAGTGAACACTTGCACGGTCTCCCCACTAACATCCCCGTAGAAACTATACAATGACGTGGGCGTTGATAAATTTTCATTGTCCACGTCAGTATACACTCCATAATCATCCGGGGTCTGGCCATTCGTCAAGAACATATTAAACAAGTATCAAATTAAAAGTTAAACGACCATAATTAATGTCATTTAAATTTGCTCACCGCAAACGTGCGTGAAGTGGGTGAATCCTTATTTGGACGTTTAGAAAATGTGTCGATGAAGCCAACAACGGTTTCTTTAAAATCTTTTAATTCTGACTTTATTTTGTACACATTACGATCAATCTTATCCAGCCGTAGTTGTATGTACTCATTAAACTGCTTTGTCATCGACTATTACCAAATAAAAAATAAAACTTTAGAATAACAATAAAAAATTATTAAATTATTAAATTATTAACTTCGAAAATATAAATATCATATATTATTTATAACCTCAAAATCTCGTGTGTCATCAGAGTTGTCTGTTCGCTGTTGGTGGTCATCAACAGCCACCTCATCCTCATCAGTGTCATGACGCTGCTCTGGTATTGGGTTTGGTATGTCATTATGATCGTCATGCTCGTCTGATTGCCTTGTAACCGACGGCATCGCGTTGATTGAGGGTTGGTGCTGCACCAAGTATCATTTAAAATTACTAAATGAACCATCAAAAAGTTGGATTAAACGTTTATTAGTACTTAGAGTATATCAACTTTATGAACCCAGTCTGGAATGCTTGGCAAGTAACCCTTCACAGAGAGCCAATGTTTGCTGCTACTCTCCTTTGAATTTGGCTCAAGAGTTTGTAAAACGTCCTCCTGGCATAAATTCAATTGAAAATTTTAAGTAAGTATACATAACTTAAATTTAGTAAAGTAAAAAAAATAAGTAATACATATTACTTACAAGACGAGATTCGTCGTTCAAGAACGAATAAACCTCCGCAAAGCTGATGCTCGAAGACGCCATGGGCTTCCATTGCAGAATGCGGGGAATCTTATTCTTCGTTTTGACGACCCATGTTGATGGCAACCCTCTGATTGCTTCGTAAATCTAAGGCTACAACAAACAAAGCAAAAAATCAAATAAAACAACTATCAAATATTTAATACTATAAAACTTATTAATAAACAAAAAAACGCACCATAACCCCAGACGTAAAGCCGTAAACGTTGTATTTTTCAATGTTATGATCTGGATTTTTCAACCGAGTCTTCTTAAATTTCTCGTCTTTCTCGAACAGTGCATTGTCAAGACTCTCGTAAATCATTTCCCACGACAATAGACCCCATGGTCGCTTTCGGAAGGACTGTATATCATCAACTTGATCAAGCCAATCGAAATTGATTTGACAGTGGTTTTTTCTTGCATTTAGTACTCTGTCCGCAAAATAAAACATCGCAATCTTTAATGCGTCCATATCGTCCATTTTCTCGAATTTCAACTCCTTAAATACTGCATCGAATTGGTTCACATTCATCTTACGATGCACACCACCAAAATACGTATTCCGTAGCCTCTGCTCCATTTCATCATTTTGTTGATTGGTATCAACACCAAATGAAAGTCCGGTAACCAAGCACCATTCGACAATTGACAAGCGAATCAAATGCTCACCTATTTGAAACCATAACTGATCCTCACGGTTATCGTCTTCATGGGCCACTTGCCTCAATAAAAGATTGTGCAAAATTACCCCGCTAAATGGAAAACTTCGACACTCCAAGAAATGCCCAAATATATCCCTTTTGAACATACTTAACTGCCGCTTTGTTAATTTTTCCTCGATGACTTTTACGACCGAAGATAACTTACACATGCTTGAAATTCGACTAGGAAAGTGATCGGCATAACGAAAATACATCTTCCCTACTTCGATATCCGGTGATTCTGATTTCGCCATGTATCTGTAATTTTTTTAAAATTATTACATTATATTTACAGAAAAATAAAATAAAAATAAGCGAGACAAAGACACTGTAATTTTTGGTGCGACAGGCTTTCCTGTCGCACCTGCTTTGGTACGACAGGCGCGCGCTTGCGCCTATCGCACCAGATCTGGTGCGACAGCAAGCCCCTCGCACCAGATCTGGTGCGACAGTAGCATGGGCAACCTGCCCCCATCCCTCCCCACTTCCAAAATACTCCCAAACACTACCAATCAACACAAATATCACCACCACCACCATTATTCTCAAGTTATAACGATTATTATTCTAAAATCTCATTTTAAATTAATGAAAATAAGAAAAATGACTTACCTAGCTTTTGTTGAAGGTTATAGATCGGAGATCGGTTGCCGGTGAGCCGCCGCCGACGAGTGTTGAAATCACCGCCGATGATGGTAGAGATGGATCGGTTTGGGAGAGATGAGAGAAAGGAGTTTGGGGGAGAGATGAGGGAAGGGTATTTTGGACTCAAAATACCTTTAATGGCTAATGTTGATAGAAATATTTTTGGAGGGTTAAAATGAAAAAAAAAAAAAGAAAAGTTTTATGGTTATTACTGTAAATTTCCCGAAATGAGCCAGGACCCTAAATCCCGATTGGGATTTAGGGAATTCTGCCAACCCTAACGAGGGAATATAACAGTAATACGAAAAGAGAGTGAGGGCGAGACACCTTAAGCTGAGTTTTCAGCAGGGCATCTTCGACAATTTCTTTGACCTTCTTTCCATCCAATCTGAAATAATTTATTAAGCTAAATGTCTGTATGGTCCATCATGTTGGTCTGAAGAGAATAGACAAACCTGGTAATGCTTTCAGTGATGTGCAACAATGTGCTGCCATGTCGCTTAGTCTGCATGGAAGCTCTGGGATGGATTGAAGCCTCTCGTAATAGCTTAGCTCGAGGCAGCTTAACTTTGAAAGTTGTATGATGCTTGTTGGGATTCTCTCAGAATGGCTTTTATCTAGAACCAAACACCTTAGCGAGGGTAACTGCTCAGAACTTTCGGGTAACTCCATGATACCACAATCAGTAAGACATAGATTTATCAGATTGTGGAAACCTAAGAAAATTGGTAGTTGCAAACCCCTACATCTATCAAAAGTTAACGAATCAAGGTTGTGCAAATGTCCAATGACAGTGGTCCCTCTCTTAAAGACGTTCCATCAGCTTGCATCCTTTCAAAGCGTCTAAGTTTCCAAATTCATCTAGCAATCTCTCAACATTAGTGCAACATAAGAGATTACGATGTTGAATTCTATTTGTTTGGAACAGGTAACATCATCAAAAGCAATTATAATCTTCCTACGGCTAAGTCTTTTACATCTGAAGTTGAGGCTAACATTTGGAATACCAGCACCCGGATTTCATCCTCTAATAACCCAGAAAAAAAAGTTGTTGCCGCAACTGAGCCACCAGTTCTTTCTGATTCTTCTTTAACATTTTGAAGAAGGTAAGAACCTTCAAATTGGTTAGAGATTTTCAACAAGAAGAAGGTGTTGACTACAATGAGTTTTCTCTCTAGTCGTAAACCTGATTACAATCAGACTATTAGCCTCAAGGGCTACACATATTGTAATTTTGATGATAACAAATATGTCTCTTAAATGATATAATAAATATAGTATTTCACATTTTCACTAATTCTTGAAAGAAAATATTTATGCAAATGAATCAAGCTCAAGACACTCAACGAACAATAGATTGATCAAGAACAAAGTTTAGCTCAACGAAATCATTATTGTGACAAATTCTTGTAAAGTCGGTATGATTTAATATATGCACAGTTTAGCATTTGGGAAGCTCAAGATTTTATTCAATAAATTATTACTTTTCATAAACCAAAAGGTATTATATTATATTTATAAGAGAAGTATTTTATGGATTTGAGTATTTTTCAAATTTTGGATTAAATTTAAAATGTTTTGAGAACTTCGAAATTAGTAAGAATTATGAAAAAGATCCTCTTTGTAAAGTATTATAAAGTTTTGGAACGCAACATAATTTCAAAAAGTTTTATAAAATAACAAGCATTATTTAAAAACTCATAAATTGGATATGTTTGTAAATTTTTATAACGTTTTGGGCAATAATCAAATTACTGAACATTTTGGGCAAAAACAGAATTTTGGAATGTTACTGTAGAAAAATTCAAATTGTAATGATAACTTGCACTGTGCTAAGCGGTGAGTCGGCTAATTAAAAGGCTAGCCGCTTGCTTGCTAATTTTATGCATAACGGCTATTTTTTATGTCAAAACTATATAAACTCAAATTCAATTCATTTTTAAAGACTTTTACAAGCATAAATAAGTGTAAACAACATATTTTGAGCTTTCAATTTGCAAATCATCGTAGATTAAATATTTATTGAGCTATTATTTGTATATATAATCTAAAAGAGAGTATTTGTTGTAATTCTTGAAGTCATTGTAAAATTTGTGAGTTTGTATGTGTGAGAAACACTTGAGTGAAGATATTGGAGATAATCTATTGTTGTAAAGATCTATTGACACCTTAGAAGTCAATTGTGAATATTTGAAGCCTTGGGAGGCTTAGATAGTGAACCCTCAACCTTGGTTTGCTTGAAGGCATGGGCATAGACAGAGATTGTCGAACAACGTAAAAATCTTTCCTTACTTTTTTACTTTTTAGTATTGTTAAATTTTATTATTTTTATTTCACTTAGGTATTAGATTAAATTATTGTGTGGTTTGATTAGCTTTATTTTTAAAACTTAATTCACCCCCTCTTAAATTGCATAACTAGTATTTCACATATTAGTGTTAAAAATTGTAGATGCAGAGAATTTATATCTTACGCAATTACATATAAAGACAACATTTCTTCGTGGCAATTTAGAAGAAGAGATTTATATGACGCAACCAGAAGGCTTCATAGAGGTAGGCAAGGAAAACCTGGTGATTCATACGGTTGCATCCCCTTGGGAATCGAGGGTTTCACGAAAAATGACACCAGGACGTCTAGCAAAGACTTGACCATATGGTGATGGTGGAAAGACAAGTGGAGGTTGTTATGCATGCAGTTTAGGATGAAGTGGCTAGAAACTTCTTGTGCCTGAAGGGGACGTTCTTCTTGTCGGGAATTTTCTCGACGAGGACATGTTTCGCGTTGTTGTCGCAGGGCATGAAGTCGAGTTTGTTCTCTGCACATGAAAGTCTAGGCTGTCGTGACGACATGTCATTGGTGGAGTATTTGTGAGAGTGATGGAAATTGTGATAATTCTCTCATCTTTTCGTTGCCTGCTGCTGCAGCAACCGCTGCACAATTTGATGATTGCTGCCAAGATCTATCTTTTGTAATATTCTCTTTTGGGAGATCACTGATTTTCTCCTAATTGAAGTTATATATACCATTTTTTTTTATAAAATTCAAACACCTCCTAAATCAAAAAATTTAAAGGAAGAAATGGATAAATAAATCATTTGTTTAATAATTTATCTTGGTAATATAAAATATATATGAGTGAGGTTATGTGAACCCACTAATTTTCTTTTAACATCCACTTTTTAAATAAAATAAACATCAAATTTTGAATTATTATTTTAATTTATTAATTCCCAAAAATCTCAAAATTACCCTTCATTAATTACTTTCTCTATGTACAATGATTAAAAACTAATATATTTTTTCTCTCTTTCAATTTTTTTCTTTGTTCTTTTTTGCTAAATCAATTTTATCTTCCTTTTAGTTTTCACTATAACATCGTCAAATTTACTTTCTTTTATCATTTAGAGTTTATGCTACAGAAGTTTGGCCCAAAAAAATTTCTAATAGATTCAAAATAGTATAGAAACTTTTATTATTTTATTTTTACATGATGAGTATTGATAATTCCATTTTGTATACATTACAATATGGGCTAAATTTGTTAATTTTGAACAATTTCATTTGTTGAATGCAATGTTTACTTCATGTATCATGATAAATTTTGATAAGGAGACAAGGGAAAGAGTGAGGTAAATAAGTAATTGATCAATTTATATTTTCACAATAAAATTTTTAATTCAAAAAAGGATACAGTTGAGAATTTTGCGGATTCAAATAGCTCCACCCAATATACATTTATTTTAAGAAAAATATTTTTAAATGAAGAAAAGTACAAGAAAAATATTTTATTATTAACTTTTTATTCACATCGAAACATATATTTATCATTTTTAGTACTTAATATTTTTATTTTTAGTATTTATTTAATTTATAACAAATATGAAAAAGTATTAAAAAATAAATATAATATTGAAAAAGTATTTTGTCAGGAAATTATTGGTTATTATGAAAACTATAAAAGGAAAGTGGTATTAGGGTTGGCAAAAAAAAAAAAGACTCGGCCTGCATGTTTGGGTCTGTTATGGGCCGAAAAAATATAAAAACCCTCATTAATTGGGCCTGTTATGGGTCTAGGAAAAAGCTCGGGTTTGCCCGTTTTAATTTATAAATAAAAAATAAATCAAATTAAAAAAACTCAAAATATTATATTTATATTAATATTTGTGATTTATTATGTTATATTACTAATATTTTATGTATTAGACTATTATTTAATTATGTATTGGATAATTATCTTTAATTTAATTATTTTACTTTATTAAAAATTTTGTTTAGACTTAATGAAAAGTTCAAACCCAACTCAAGCCCACAATTTGCCATTCTAAGTGGTGTATATTGATTTTTCATTTTTAGTATGGGAAAAAAATCTCCCTTTCTTTATTTTTTTTAAATATTAACTAATTTTAATAATATATTCTTATTAATATACAAATAATAAAAAATTTTGATAATAAAAAATTTGATTTCCGCACCCAAGGGAGAGAAATCCTAATTCCAACTGAATTTAGAAGTTCAAAGATCCTTATCTTCGTAAAATTCATCTAACTAACCTAATCATTAGAGTTTTTTCGCATTCGAAACCTATTTTCATAATTAAATTGAGTACACAATATGATACCAAACCAAAGATCCATGTGCCAGGATAAACATTAATTGATCCTGCAAGTAAAATTTTTTCATCCATCCTTGCGTTTGAGTATGGCTGTGACTTAGTTTTTTTCGATCATTAATTCCAGCTAACAAAGAAAGGCATGTCGAACAGAAAGCAAATCGCTTACATGCCCAATTAATGATTGAAAGAACTTGACGGTACTGACATCGATGGAATGCATGTAGAAGCATGAAAAACATATACAAGAAGTCAGAAGATTAACCGGTTAAAGAGCTCCATACACCATTACTCTATGGGCTGTTTCGTTAGGAGGAAAGTATTTTGAATTCTTTTTTTCGTTTCGGATAAAATATATAAGAATTTAATTTTTATTATAATTTAATATACATCGTAATATCCATTATAATGTAAAACTTGAATTTCAAGTGAAGAATTCAATAATTTGATCAACAAAAGTCAGGTTTTATCGCGCGCGCGTGTATATATATATATGTATGTATGTATGTAAATACATATGAACAAAATACTCATTAGCAAGAATGATTAGCATCTGGGATCTGCTCTTTCTCCTTCATCATCGGCATCCATCAACCTGAATCAAAGCTCACAAAACTATATTAAGCGAAAAAAATAAAGAAATGAAAGCGAAAGTAAACAAGGGCAAAAGGAGGGAAGAAAGAGCATATCAACGATGACAACACATTGCTCGCCCCCCCGATCCTTGATGATTTCTTATTAGATTCAAAAGAATCAATATTAAAGCATATCAATTGTCCACTTGACTCTTACTGCATAAGCAGAAGGGCCAAAATCTCAAATCTGAATTGTAAGCATATATCCAAGATCACATTATGAACGCCATCTCCTGCTCTGTAACGGTCGTTTTACCTCACTCCCCATTACCCTAAATCACATGAATCACTGTGCAGTAAGTGTTGTAAACTTTGGTACAAAATGAGTGTAGAACTAAAATCCAGCACCAGCAACTAAGAAAAAACAAAAATCAGCAAGCAAATGAACCCAATGGCAGTGTGCAAAGAACCAAGAAACGCAAGTGAAGGATCCAGAAAACAGCAAAGCCAAACAGCAGGATCGAGAACTGAACCAGCCATCAACAGTACGCACCCACTATGCTTCGCAGACAACTTCTCAATAAACTTAACAATTCACACAACTGATTTTCATGATATGACTCTGAGAAATCAAATATACCCATCCCAAGTGCCAAAATTTGTAATTAGGTGTGGGAAAAAAAGGAAAAAAAATAGAATTCGCTCAACATTTGCCAACAAATTCCCTCATATCTAACAAACATAACAATCAAGTATCCATACATAGAATGGTCCTTAAGTCCTTGCAACTCCAACTGCCGAACCATCGCTCTCATTTTTAACAAATGTTCTCTCGCATCCTGATCAGTCTTAGACATCTTGAGTTCCTTGTGGTGGGAGTGGCGGAAACAGTGTGCAGGGCTTGCAGCCGCGACTCGTCCGAGTCGTAGTGTTGAAAAGCCAAATGGGCGAGGATGAAGTGGCGAGCCGTGAAGCCATCGGCGACGAAGTTCTGGGGGCCGACGGCGTCGTTTCTTTTGTCAGGAATAGGCGGGTAGGATGTACTTCACTTTGTTGTTGAAGAGCGCCGACTCCACTTTGTTCTTCCATACGTGGTAGTGAGGTCTATTAAAATTTAATACAAAATCATTTTTGGTATAATTGATGAATATTTTTAAATATTTTAACTATTCAGAAAATAAAAAATTATGACGATCAGTAGTATTTAATAATAAGAATCTATTGAACTAATTATCATAATTTATTAAAATCAAATTTAATATCGTTAGAATTCTTATTATCAAATCATATAAAAGTGTCGCTATAATAATTAATAGAGAATCTCGGCACAAATATCACTATACCTAATCCCTTTTTATTCTTCAAAAACCATTATAGCTTTGTCTCATTATTAAACACAATTGACATCTAGTTAACGAGATTTTCTATGTCAATTATTTTAACATGTTATTTATGGCTTTGACAAGATTTGATCTATGAAAACATGTCTCTGAAAATGATTAGTCCAAACCAATCAGCATGTGTCTATATCAGAAGATTTTTCGTTTTCTCGACCAATCCTATAACCCATATAGCATGTGTCTATATGCCAATTCTGAATGCATTAAAATTAAGATTGTCCAGTCAAACATGTCTTTGTAATAGTGGGATTAAGTGACTGTTTGGTATGGAATCGTTTTCTCGACCAATCCTATAACCCATATAGCATGTGTCTATATGCCAATTCTGAATGCATTAAAATTAAGATTGTGCAGTCAAACATGTCTTTGTAATAGTGGGATTAAGTGACTGTTTGGTATGGCTTATTTAAGAGGTATAAGTGCTTATTTAATTGTATAAGTATTTTTTAAAAATTTTTATGGTGTTTGGTTATTTTTTTAGTATAGTTTTTTTAACTTAAATAAGCCGATTTACCTCTACTAGCAAAAGCCCAAAATTTGAGCTTTTGGGAGTAGAGGTTATAGAACTTTTCTAAAAATATATAATATAAAAAAAATTACACAGTTTAATGGTTCAAAAGTACTTTTTTATTGACAACCAAACACTCAATGACTTTTTATCTAAAAACTCTATTGGTATAAGTTCTAGTGCTATAAGCTTTACTGTTATAAGCTCTATTTAATAAGATGTACCAAACGGAGCCTAAGTGTACTTTTAAGTGATATAACAACTTAAACATAAGAAGTAATAAATATATGAATCTTCATGAAGATTTTTACAATCGAGATGTATTTGGTTCATTTTTTTTCTTTGATACATTAATTTGTTCAAGAATCACACGACGTACTTGTCTGCATGAACATTTGAATACGGCCAATGGCTGTAGTTTTCATTTTTTTCGCAGCTAGATAACGGCATCTCATCATATGCACGCATAAATGAGATATAAAACATGGGCGGGTCACCTTGATGGGCTGAATGGATTCAAATCATAAAGCCCAATGCATTGTCCCAACATCAGGTTTCATTTTAACCTACATTACCACCCCATGCAAATGGGATGACATTCAGTCACCAAATTAAATTGAAACAATTGGTCCTCAAAATTGTATGTAGTTGATAGAGGTAAAAATTTGCTAAGTTGTTCTTCTTTTTGAAAGATACAAATTTGCTAAGTTAAAATTGCTTTTCAGCTCCAACATTGTGATAGGACTGCTAGCTGGAATTACAGTTTTGTATAGTAATCTTTTTTTATTCAAATTATTGAATGTAATTGGTATTTAAATTTGCTTTAGAGTAGAGCTTTTAAAAAATTTCCTTATAACACCCCTTTTGAATTTTTTTCCTAGAATATCCCCAATTTAATTTGTGAAAAACAAACCCATGTATTAAAATTAATCATCTTCCCATAAATTCTCAATCTAAGAAAAAAAAAAGGTTGTTCCTTAAAGTTTTTATTTTTAAATTACATACAAGTCTTAAATTATTACTTTTTACTTATTACATAACTTCTATCTCCATAACTCAGAACTCTTATAATGTTCTCAAAAAATAAATTAAATTATAAAATATAAATACAAATTATGAAATGGGAGCGTAAAATTTTGATAGAAAAAGAATAATTTATTTACGTATATAATTGAATTTACATTCAAATTAAGAAATGAATCAATTTCTCTTTGATTATTTAAGTAAGTTCAAGTAAGGGGAGGCAAACTCTTCTTTAAAGACATGCAATGCCCTGATTTGTGGCCCAAAAGTACGCCCAATGGCTGTTACACCATACAATTGCCCATCAGGCCCTTAAGCACACAGATAGGAGCCTTGCTGAGCCGAACTCTTAATCCAACATGAGTTCAAACATAAAGGCCGTTGAAATAAGAGACTCGGAGTCGGAGATTGGATTAGCATTACCCCAACAACAGGGGAGGGAAACCAAACTCAAAAAAAGTCAATTGAACTTCGAACCATTAACAAAATCTGAACGAATTGACTCAATGGACCCTTTCCTTTCCGCTCTCCTCCCCTTTTAACTATTGAGAGTTCAATTCCCCAGATTCTTAACACTTTTTTCTCTTCTTTCTTTAAATTCTGATAGCATTACTGAAGGCACAATCAATCTTCGACAAATATAAGAGTGATTTTCTCAAATAACTATCCCGGCGCCTTTCATCATACCTCGTTCCAAATTTTGTAACCGTATGTGCTAGAAAAAAATTTTGGTAACAAAGAGACGCACAAGTAGATAACCAAATACGAGTCAATTATTTTCTAAACCTGAAGTCAAAAAAGAGGGGATATATGGTAAAAGCACCGGCATTTGCAACAGTGTTGGCCCACAAAATCCAAAAGATTTTTGACACGAACGTTTGTAAATAGATAATTAGTTTTTTAATTGAGTCAAAAGATCCATGATGTCGTCTTATAAAGCTTATTAGGTTCCTAGTAATTAATTAATCGATTTAGTCAATGTAAGGATTCTTTCGTTCATTCACTTATTCAATCAACCTACTTCTTTGTATGTGCCTTGCAGCTGTTTCCCTTGAATTGAGATTGTTGTTCCAATTATTTTAATCCCATTAGAGTTTTAATAATAATAACGCATTGATTAGATTCAATTCCCTTATTAGTTCCCCTTTCCTAAGAAGTGGGTTTTTTACACGTTTTCCCGTAGTTGTATACTAAAACAAAAGATCCCATGACCATTTTGATTTAGTATTTGTATTGAATGTGAGAATTGTATCAATGTATCGTTGATTCAAAATTTGATTTCGATAGAACTCTAAATTATGAGAAATTATAAAATATATCAGAGATAATTTAACTAATTAATGTATGTATGACCTATATTATATAGTATCTATGATTTTTTTTTTAAATTTCTCTTAAATTATATAATTGTCCATATTTAGATTAATGATTACATATTGTAACTAATAAAAAATTATTTACCGTCAAGAGCTCAACACAATATGGTACGAGTAGTAATAGGTGAATAAATTGCACCTTACTATAGAATATTCTATTATAGATTACGATAATTAATGCTGTGATGTCCATACCCTACCAAAGATTATACTGTTTTTTTCCGTTAATGTACGTAGTATTCTATTAATTAAAGCTAGGAAGCATTACTGTCGGTGGACAAAAGGTTTTTTTCCTTCATCCGTTAATGTACATAGTATTCTATTTATTAAAGCTAGGAAGCATTACTGTCGGTGGACAAAAGGTTTTTTTCCTTCATTCATTGAACGACAATCGTGATGACTTAAAAAGTAATTGAACTTAGTTTGATGACTTAAAAGTAATTGAGCTTAGTTTGGTCATTAAATTTAAATATTGTTCACAGAAGATTATCTAAAATGACGGTAGTGTTAGATCAAGAGTTATAATAATAAGTGTTGATCATTATAATTTTCAGTGTCGAAAGACAGATTTTTAAAAAATAAGAAAGATTCAATAATCTTTTTCACACAAAAAAAAATCCTAAAAATTGAAAGAGAAACAAACAAATTTTGTATGACAAAACATTTTCGATTTGAACACATGGAATTGGACTTACGAAGCGAGAAAATGACCACAAAAGGAAACAAGAAAGAGTGGAGAGACAATGACTTCTCCATACGAGTCAAATTAAAATCAAAAGAATTGATTAACGCGGAAACCGTATAAGTATTTGTATGCAGCTAGCAGAGAAAAATCACCAAATTTTAAAATGATTCTCCATGAGATCGACTTTATATGGTTTCGGTTACAAGTTCTAAAATTTTCTATTACAGAGTTGTAGTGTACCGTAATCTACAGTTTAGACACTATCAATGACCAATTATTTTTTTTTTCCTTGACTTTTTCCATCTATTTAACGATGCCTGGAGTACGATATAGTTGAACCACTATTACAGATCCCAATTAATGGGTTATGTAACCAAAAATTTAAGATTTATACATCGAATTGACGAAAAATTTAAGACTAATAACGGAAAATCAAAGAAATTATAGCATATGTGACTTATGTATATGCTAGTTTGTCTCAACGATGATGTAATGATTTTTTATTTTTTATTTTTTATTTTTTCCTTTTCCTTTTCATGAATGGTGAGGAATTTTATTAAAAGAAAACACTACGTCATGAAAATTTGTATTTGGGGAAACCCCAGTAGTCCTCACATAGAATTTTACGCAAGAAAGCAGATGGTATATTCTAATAAGTATAAAAAGAACAAATAGTACCCATATTAGCTAATGTATGCGCAATATAATTATCCTAAGAATAAATACAAAGACACTGAAATTCCATTCAATTAATCATGCTCTTACCATTCAACCACTGAAGACAACATTGATGTTGTTGTTGTTGTTGAAATATTACACAATATATTTTTTTTTTTTAACGAAAGTTGTAGCCTTCAAAGATCCAGCTGTTTTCACTACTCTATAAGCCAACATGTGGATTTGAGTTGGAGCCAAATAAGGCCAACATTTACATTTAATCGAGTAGTGTTCTGACCACTAATTCTAAATAATTACTAATCCTTTTACGAAACTACAAGCCCCCATTTAATATTTTTGGTGGCTCTGGATATTTTAGAATCTGTACCTTTTTTTTCCCCCCTAGGTACATTAGACTTTATGAAGAAAGTAATATTTGATTGAATGGAACTTGGAAAGATATTTTATAATTTTGAAATCAAGAATCTTGTTATGATGTATATGTTAAAAATGAAATTTTTGTCATTTTTTTATGGTGATTATCAGTTTTCTCCCTATTAAAATTAATATATAATATTGACGTTCTTACTATTTTCATAATATTCATTAAATCCCCTCCTCCCAACAGCAAATTTTATAGACCTTTATTTTCTAATAAACTTTTATTTATATTTATTATAAATTAAATAAAATCATATAAGTAGAAAGTGAAATAAAAAAATATTTAAATATCAAAATTAATAAATATATTTAGCTATGAATAAAAAATTAATAATAAGATATTTTTCTTTTATTTTTTGTTATTTAAAAATATATATTCTTATATATATATATATATATATATATATATATTTATATTATTCCCAATATAAATTATTGAGCAATTAACCTATTTAGCCCTCTTTTCCTTTAAACTTTTTCTGCTAAGGAGCTTTAAGAATATTATGAAAACAATAGATGGTAAATTGTATATACTTAAAATAGAATAAAGTTCTTTATTTTGCTTTTGTGTTATACTTATATTTCTTCTTTCCAAAAATAAGTGAGCTTTTTTGGGGGGGGGGGGGGAAGGAATGTAGAGTATGTTTTTGGATTGTAATCTTAAGTTTTTAATTATCAACTTCTAAGATTCAAAATGCATCCAAAATCTATCAGGGTTAGACATATTAATTGGGAACAATTTACAATGATTAGTTAATTAGTATGTTCTTTTTATATTGGTAAAAACAATAATCTTAGAATATTTCCTAATTATTATTGATGTTTGAACTATATAATTTCTGTATCTGAACATGTTTTATAAAAGAATAACAAATAATTTAAAGGAAGATTGACATTTTACCAATTTCCGGGTTTGTATCTCTTACTTTCCTATAATATTCATAATATTATTTTATTTCATTGTCGTCAAAACTTTAATAAAGGGATAAAAAAATGACTAAGATGAGTTTTCAGTAAAAGACTTAACATTGAAAAGCAAACGAATATTATGAAAATTGAAAGAGGTAATTTGTTTAAAGTTGAGAACCATAAAAAGAGAAGTGTGAATCTCCCTAAATTCAAAGAAATATATGATAGTAAACGTGACTTTATGATTGATGTTTAGACAATAATATAATTATACATCACGGCACAAGCGTGTGGTGAATTGAATAATTTTATAAAATTATCTTGATTTAGTGAATCACACGTACATGAAGGAAAAAGAGTTCTAATAATAGCTTCTAGCTAGCTACCAATGATGGGAAGAGAGAAAATTGATTGTCACATCATAGGTATGCGTAACTAGTTAAAAATGCACCACTATGGTTGGTTCAAGTAAAATATGGCTTATTATTAATTTTTAATTATAATTACAAATTACAATACTATTGATATTTTACAATCATAAAGTTATTCATATTAGTTAACATTATTTTTGTTATAACACAACCTAAATTACTACTATTATGGTAAGAAGAAATTTGCACCCATTTTAAGGAGAATACTACTCTCATTTAAGAAAAGAGTGATAATATTGTTATAAACTTTTATATAAACTTATATTGTATAAATTGATGTGAAATTAATTCATTGGTTGAATGAAAATATAAAATAATAGAAATAAATCATGTGGGACAAGAGATATTTAATTCAACTAATTTTATCATACCACATCAATTTGTACAACAGTTTGTGACTATATCATTACTCTTAAGAAAAACTTAGTGAATGTAAATTATTATAATCTTTAAAGTTGAAATTTAGTATAGATTTTTTCATATTTATGTTAAAAGCTACGAAGTGTATTGTAGATGAAGAAATCACATTTATCCTTCTACGGTAAAATTTGAAAATAATTATAATGCAAGGAATATAATGGGTGACTAAATATAACTAGGGTCCTTAGTGGTAAAAGTAAGAATATTAGAGACTCAAGTGTTATTTTCCCTTTAGAGTAGTTTAATCTTTAAAGTTAAATTTTATCGCATGTTTACTTTCAAAGGTTAAAATAATCAATAATACAATGGTTTCTCATTTGAGATACTTAGGGGTTTTTTTTTAACTTAATGACTTTAATTTCAATCAGTTAACTTATTAAGTTTTTTTTTAAACTTAATGAAAATCTTTTTTTTTTTTGGGGTACAAGGGGAGCCTAGATCGCAGCTAGACTAAACAAAACGTGAAAAATCAGTCCCTAGTCCATCATTGAACAAACAATAATGCACGCCTATGGGAGGAGAATGAAAAATATGACACCCAAGTAGGAGATTGAGAGCCATTCCGGCAAGGAAGTCGGCAGCAAAACTCGCCTCTCTATACACATGCTTCACTGATATCTGCCAATCTTTGTTAAGTAAATCTTTGATGCCCCATAACAAAGATGAAACACCACTGCGGTTTGCTTCGGAGGTATTCAGGAGTTGCGTGATCCCCAAATTATCCACCTCAACTTGCAGGAAGCGAAAACCATGCTCCCAAGCTATTTTTAAACCTTGGTACAATCCCCACAACTCAGCTTCCATAATGGAACAACTACCCAAATTCATTAAGTCAATTTTTATAAGTTTTTATTCATTAAGTTATTAAGTTAATTTTTTTAACTTTTTGTTTAATCTAAAAAGTTTGAATGGTGTCATTAAAAGATATTTTCTAAAATATCCCTATCTAATTAATTAATTTTTATACTTACCTAAATAAAATTAAATAATTAGCGTTATCACTCATCTTTGTAGCTTGCAATAATACCATGGTAAGACTATTATGATTTTTATCCTTTTGTGTTCTTTATAATTTTTATGACCATTTTTCATATAAAAAATCATAATTCATAAACAACAGTAAATTGATTGGCATATACTAATTTAGAATATTAAGGGGTTGGGTTCAATCAAACATAATTATATTACAATAATATATTATCTTATTTATAATCTTTAAGATGTTTGTTGTTTATTTAATATTTATAATTTATAAGGGCACACGTGTAAAAATATTGATTTTTTGATTTATTTTAAGTTAAAAATAAATAATTTAATACTTATTTTTAATAATTCAGAGAAAAAACCAAACATATTATTTAAATTCAGATATCCAACTCCATTCAAAATTCAAACTAATTCAAATCTATACATATTAAAAATAATAATTCCTTAATTTATGTCTCAAAGTGTCAGCAATCATTTATTTTTGTGCGTATTGCATTAATTGATTCTTTAAAAGCAGTCTATTAAATTCTTGAGGATAACTAGGACTTGCAATTAAAAAAATTCCAATAATATTTAAACCACTACAAAACCATTTATGTTATAATTATATCTAGAAATTTAATACTCTTGTTTGGGAGTAAAACTTCTCACAATAATTTTTTACAATACATACCTTTTTTTGGCGCAATTATTCGAATTGTTCTATAAATAGGTCCAATTCAAGTACAATCCTGTCAGATCCCCACTGAGAATGTCAGTATTGAAATTTGAAGGATAAAAGTTGAATCAAGAACTCGTATCTTACTCAATGGGAATTGAGGACTTTATTGATCCAATCAAAAATAGTCATTAAGGTGATTCTTTAGTCTTGCCGACGGTGGAAGAAAAAATTCTTCTTTTGGATTTGCTTTTGGGTGGTTGGTACAAGCTAATTGTGGGATAAGATGTTCTATTTCTAAATAGTAGATGATAATAATAATAATAAGATCCCCACTAAAAATAGTACATGTGTAGGATTCACATACTGTTTATATGAGGAGGATATATCTTACATGCATGTACGATAGGGATTGTCTAATAATACCAATAATAATAATAAGACAGTGTTTGAAGCAAAGATTTAAAGAACTTTAATATTTGAGGTGATTAAAAAAAAGATCGAATCATAAAAATGAGGAAAAAAAGAATGTGATTGACCCCTACTTACCATTTAAAGAAGAATATACCATATATACATTCTGGCATATTACTTTAAACAAAATTCCAAATAATAATTTAGTAAGTGAAAATACTCCCCTTATAATGAGTGATAATATTAAGTGGTAATATCTAACTTACAACTTTAATATTATCTAAAATAAGTTGTAAAATTTTGTCTCCTATTCAGATGTTCACTCTATAGTGGGCACATGGTGGCAAGACCATCTTCCCAAAAATCGTTACCCTGATCAAACTAAATTTTGTACTTGAAGAAACTCTATCTCTCTAAATTAATTTTCAATACTGAATCTTTTAAGGTCAAGGGTCTACAAGGACCAAGGGTCTATGAGGACCTGCCTCTAGACAAATTTAATACTGTCACTCTAAATATTAAAACGGCTTTTCTGGTCATAAAATTTTAAAAAAATGGCTTCTGGAAGTTAGGATTGCCTCTTGTTAACCCTATGTTTCACTTATGATTTGAATTTGCCCAGCTAGAGTTCATAATTGCATTGTTGGACACAGTCCAAATTTTGTATGTTCATGTTGGATATTTTATAGAACATTTCCAATATACTATTATGATGGTATATGATGAGTTATAAAAGAAAGAATTCAATTATCTTATTTATTTCAACCATTTTTTAAGTTATTTTCTTGAATCAGTAACCAAAATTTATTTTGATTAGTGGCTGTTCTGAATGCTGGCAATATCGCGTCTCTCATGGTTTTGGTAATTAAACCCCCTAGAAGTGAGATAAAAAAAAAAAAAAAAAAGGAAAAAAAAAAAAAAAAAAAAAAGGTGGTAGGCACATTCTCACCTCAATGGCTCAATCTTATGATTTAAGACTTGAGCTCTGTTATATGTATTAATATTAGATAGACTGATTTTCTTTTAAATATTTAAAAATAGGTTTTTCTTATTTTAAACTCGGATATTTACACTAAACCATCACATCACATGACTGATTCAAAAAGTTTCTATAGATATAATTATACATATCAGTAAATTGGTTAAAAGAAAAAAACAGTATATATTAGTTGCAATCAATGAATATAGTTTTCTGTACAAGAGTAAGAAGGTTCTTAAAAATCTTTTGATGTTAATTTTGTATATCAACATATCAAGCTAAATAATTTTTTTTTAACTTTTTTCTTATTAAAAAAATTATAGAAGATGGATAATGTTTAAATCAATTTTTTTTTAATTACCATAATCTTTTTTTAAGATTCGAACGTAGGTGACGGACTAAAGAAAACGGCTTAAAACTGAAATAGAGTAGTCCAGGTCCTGGGGCCTTTGGTCGAAGTTACTTTAAAAAAATATAATCTTGACATATCTTTACTAAGATTAATTCCCCCTAGATTTCAGTACAAGTTTATTTTAATAAAGATATAAGATCCTATGATCTAGGATTACGTCACCTTGACAATATTTAAATCTTTGTTACATTTGTCTCTGAGTCAGCCATGGCTTTTCTCCTTTCAAACAACTAAATTAGTGAAAACTCAACAATAAGTTAAAATTTTCAGAATCGGCCATGGATAATGTTAATTTGTGGGTCCAGATAAATTTATAGTTATACAAACATGAAACCGCGTTCGTAAATAGGAAACACAATGTTTTCCAAATCCATTTTCTCTGTTTTTGGCAACAATTCTTCCCTCAAATTCACAAACCTGGAACGTTTTAATTGGTTCATTCTTGCAACAAAATATTAATGACTTTTTAAACCTAGTGATCACGATCATTCTTCCTTTTTTTTTTTTTTCTTTCTGATCACTTAGGCAACTGCCTGGAAGCTTGCTTCTAGCAAGATCAAATCCATCCACCATTATAAATAGGCTCTATAACACTTGTAACTTGATCACACATCTACTTCCAAGAGCACATTTTCCCCCAAGAAATCACTTCCTGAAATTATATATAATTCTACTGCATGGAAGCAAAATCTGGCAACAGTTTTCATGGGGGCACGTCTTCGAGTTACCGTGGAGTTCGCAAGAGGAAATGGGGCAAATGGGTGTCCGAAATTCGTGAGCCTGGCACAAAAAGTAGAATCTGGCTTGGAAGCTTTGAAACAGCTGAAATGGCAGCAGCTGCTTATGACGTTGCAGCTTTACATTTCAGGGGCCGTGAAGCTCGTTTAAATTTCCCGGAATTGGTAACTTCACTCCCCAAGCCTGCTAGTTCAAATGCTGAGGATATTCGGATGGCTGCTCATGAAGCAGCTCTGAGGCTTAGAAACACTTCTGTAGGAAGTACTTCCGAAGAAGCTGGCGGTGGAAGCACTTCTGGTGGAAGCAGTTTGGGTCCCGTTACCGTCAGGCTTTCGCCGAGTCAAATTCAGGCTATCAATGATTCAACAATGGATTCTCCGAAGATGTGGATGGATCAAATGGCTGAGGAGTTGATGTTGGAGCAAAATATGATGTTCTCAAATGAATTTGAAGGTGACGAGTGGAACGATATGCAAAGCGACTCCCTTTGGGACCCTTAGGTAATTTTCATCTTAAAGAAAGAAATAAAAACCCAACACTATAGCTATGTAATGATACACATAATTAACGAGTTTTCTAGTGCGGATATCTGAATTTTTAATGGTAATTAAAAATTCAATTTTTTATACAAGGAGTTCATCAGAAAAACTAAAATTAACGTTTGACAAGTCAAAATTCATATATATTTTTTTTCTATCTAATGAACTCTTTGTATAACTGTTAATTTTAATAAAATAATAATATCCGTTTTACAGAATTTTTAAATAAATAACAGCGGTGTTTGTGATATTATTTTAACCAAGAGTTTTAATCTCTATCAGTAACTTAATGATGATTTTGATGTTCCGCGTTCAAGCATTCACTGGCAGAATTTTTTATTTTTTTTTAAAGTAAGGGTCAATTAAAGAATTTAATGGGTTTATTCAATGGTTCGTCTAAAAGAAAAGAAGAGCCAGAAATGAAGGACACTTGTCAGTTCAGTGCAAGAGGGGGAAGTTTTTGGAGGGTCCCAATATTATTTAAGCATTTGTCCGTTTGATATTTTGTAATTAAGAATTGTTTTAGTGGGTGAAACGTGGGGGGAGAGGGAGCAAAGAACACAAATCTTTGTTTCATTTGTTTGGGTGTTGTTTTTAAAGTATTGGAAGCGTGTGGATTTTCTTTCATTTTCTTATTGGATTATAGATTTTATGTACTGCTAAGCATATTGATTGACATGAAGGAATGAAATATTATTATGATTGTTTATTGTTCTCTGTTCCTCATGATTCTATGACCCGTTATTAAATATTTGAATCGTGGTGGTGGGATTTTAATTTGTTTCAGGTTCTTTTTCTCCCTCAGTTGCAACATATAACAACGGTTCACCATAACCAAGCTGTTTCATTATACTTTATAATGAAAATTTGTACAGCTTGATTTTCTAAAATGTTGGCGGTGGAACTGACCCAATTAATTAACTCATAATTATTCGGAAATCCCTCCTTTTCTCATAATTAAATTAGTGGAAATAGAACAATTGCAATTCAAGGCAATAAAATCAACAATCAATCACTAGTGGTGAAATTGTTAGTGCATTAGTATGTTGGCATCATTGTTGACCACGTTTTAAGTTTTCGATATAATAGCTCATTTCCATATAACTCGCTATAAATTTTGTTGTACCTGAAAGTTGTCTATGTAGCTTGGTCATATATGGAGTTTACATGTATTATTTCTTGTATTTTGTTGCAACTGAAGCTGCTAACAAAGTTTCGTACGATTTAGAGTTACGGTTCAAAGAAAAGTATTGGTGGAGTCTATAAAAGCACGAGGAGTTTATTTAACCACATCGTTCTTGGTTCATAATAAAATGATGTAATTAATTGTTCTAACAAATTGGCAGCTCATATAGCAGCCAATGATAATATAAATTTAAAATCAAAGCACTAAGAATGTAAAGAACGAAATACGAATCATACCGTTTGAATATGGGAGAAAATGGAATTCAAATCATCATCAAGTCATCCTATTGAATCTTAAAACCATAACCCTAAATTATCACTAAGTGATGGATACATTCAAATTTTTCTCTATTTGAGGCTATCTTCTCTCATGTATTTAAGGCGTACGTTAAAATAATATTCGGTGTCACTTATGTACTGAGTCAAGCAATATAAGAGATTGTCTCTGTGCCAAGCAGAGCTTTCCACCAACCACACTTTATACACAAACCATTCCTCTATCATCCATTAACTCCATAATTTCCATCAAGAAAAGAAAAAAGGAAAGAAAAAAAAATCCCAAAACCTAGCCATTGCATTAGCCATAGGTGGTGCCACGTTAGGACGAGGGCTCAACCACCTCTAACTTTTTAAAATTTACAAATTTAATTTAATATTTGTCTCATTTATCATAAAAGTCCCTATTAAAATTTAAAAATAAACAAAATATTAAGTGTTTTTCTTTAAATTCCAACCCACAAAGAAATTGTTATTTTGAGATTCGTTGCACTCTAACTCTCCTCACACACAAAAAAAAAATTATTTTATCTTATTGAGTTAATCAAAATGATTTTTCTTCAATGAATCTTATGACACTTAAAATTCAATTTGATGTTTACATTACATATGTGGGTTCTAATAACAAATTTTTAAAATTGAAAGAGATTGATAGGCTAACAAGAAAAATAGTTGATACTAAAAAAGATAAATTGTATTCGTTAATTTATTTATTGATAACATTAGCATTTATTTTACTAGTTGTCATGATTACAGTAGTAAAATGCATTTTCAATAATGGATTTTGTGAAAAATCGTCTATGAAATCATATTAGAGATTAATGATTGAGTAATATTATTGTTGCACATGTAGAAAAATATTTATTTTTTATTCTTGATGATAAGTTTATGTTTTAACGATTTTAACATATAAAAACATGTTGATATCAATTATAAATGTATTGAATGTATTAATGAATTTTTGGGTTGGACGCCATGACGTATATTTTTTTCTTGGAAATCGAGGCATCATCTATAAAATTAAATTCTAAATGATATTAACAAAAATAAGAGATTGTTCTTCTTTAAGAATTACATGGAATAATAATACAACATAATATAGAATTGTGGGGGTTTAAACCACTACCCTCACAATTGTGAGGGAGTGCCTCTAGCCACTACGCCAAAGGCCAAGTGACCAAACACATCCTTAGTTAATTATTGTATTTAATATTTATTGTATCTACTATAATAGTAACAATAATAATGATAAAATTAAAATAATGAGGATGATGATGATAAATACTAATACTAATAATAATATAAATAATGACAATAACAACAACAATAACAATAATAATAATAAATATTAAAAATATTTTAATCGGCACACAAGTACTGAATGCCATTGTCGTTTATTGTTTTGTCAACAGATGACATTCCATCCACTGATTAAATATGAAGACAACATGTCATCGTTATCTTCACACAACCGACATGTGTAAATAGTATATGTCGACGCATACGCTAGATGACACATCATTTATGCTTTCATTATAAATGACATGTCACTTTTATTATTATCTATCAGATGCCATGACATTATTCCTATTTATTAGGAAACGCTGCATTATCTACAAAAGATGAATGTCAAATAATTTTAATAAAAGTAAGAGATTGTTTGTTTTAATAGTTACATGGAATAATAATATAGTATAATACAATATTATTAAATAATATAGTATCATAAGATAATCTATTTTCATAATTTATTTATTATAATAAATATTAAAATATATTTAATGCCTCAACTGAGGCAAAAGTTGGCTCGTATTACATAAATCTGAGGTGTGTCAAAGGATCACACAAGCTGTGTCTAAGCCGAGTGATCTGAATAAGATTTACCATTATAAATTTAAATATTTCGGAGCTTGATGGGCCCTGACCTAGATATATCTACAATCCGTTGTTCCAATTTAATTATACAATTTTAAAAAGCGATGGCTTACAATTACATATATAGTATGTAAGGATCGATTCGTTGAAATAATTACAAGGTGTCCATGATTATTTCCAGTAACTGCTATTATTTTTTAATAAATTTCTTCATACCATATAAGCCTTCATATGAGATTGTATAAGAAATTCAGTACAAAACCTTAGAAATATATCATTATTTAATTATTTTCAGGTGTTAAAGTCCTCATTTTTTAAAATATAGATTCAGAGTTTCACAACGTTGTCAAAGATTTTTAGGATATTATAAGTTGTTGAAAAATCATTTTGAAACATCTTAAAAGTCTTTGTGAAATCTCAAATTCGCATTTTTTAAAATACTAACACTAGAGAAGGATTCTATTATTATTAATTTAAATATGAGTTGTGTTAGAACAAAAAATTAGTTACATTGTACAAACATTTATGCAAACTGATGTAGCACAACATAAAATATTATAAAAATAAATCATACGCTGAAATAATATTTTGTAAATCCAATCCATTATACTGTAGTTGTAATGCCACATTAATCTATACATAATGACATAACTTTCTAACAACTTTGACTGTTTGACAAAAATGAACAAAATATTATAAATTAATACAGTAGGTATGGGTCGTGGGTAGTGTGTATGACTTTTTAAGTACAGGCAGAAGAGATACCGTAGTCAACCGGCTGCCGCCGGTGACCGTACGTGTGTAGGCCTGTACGGTGTGCCACGGCAGCTGGCTTGGCTGGCAGGCGGTGCTATAAATCTGAAAAGGTAAAAATAAATTCAAAGCTGATTTAGAAAGTGTGCCATGAAATGACTGGAGGGCACAACTACTTTTCGTACTTGAAGCTTGTTTTGCTTTGTACGCATTAGCTTGATCCAGCTAGATGGATGGCTGTTTCTACTAAATCTTCTCTCAGTTTGACCAAAACAGTGAAATGTCATATTTCATGAGTCTTCTAGACCAACCACATGATTTTCTTTTGGGATTATAATTATTTATTTTGGTTTGTTATGGGTAAAAAATAATGTCATTTTTGAACACTTATAATCAAGTGAGCGTTAATGGTTAAAAAAATAATTAATTAATGGTTGTAATTGTTTTAATGTTTTTCATGTGTCGGCTAATGTGGGTTGGCATAGGGCGGCTCGAGGATTAAACAAACTAGTCGATCGTTTCGAGCCTTATAGTTTAGGAAATTTTCATTTTTCAAGCACATTCATATTAATTTTTGTATCATTTTTATTTACATGATGCATTTATTTTTGACAAGATATTACGAACATCCCTTTCTTTAGGCATGTATATATGCATACATTGGGCAAATCTTACAACTAAAATGCAATAAAAATGAAAACAACTAAAAGGAAGATAATATTGAATAAATTTACTTATACATCAACTACAACATACATATAGTATTTTGGTTAACTAAAAAAATTGACAAATTTTGTACTTGATTAATTTTGTTTCTTTTATTTATTAACTCAAAATAATTTATAGTTAAAAAAAATTATTCTTAAAGTTAGTGATTTTATTTTCTACTTGAATCTTACTACTAAAATGCAAATCTTACTACTAAAAATTGACAAATCTTACTACTAAAATGCAATAAAAATGGAAACAACTAGAAGGAATATAATGTTGAATGAAATTTACTTATACATAAACTACAACATACATATAGTATTTTGGTTAACTAAAAAAATTGACAAATTTTGTACTTTATTAATTTTGTTTCTTTTATTTATTAACTCAAAATAATTTATAGTTAAAAAAATTATTCTTAAAGTTAGTGATTTATTTTCTACTTGAATAAAAATGTTTTTAGGTTTATGTAACAAATGAAAATATGTGTGTGGAATTATACTAAATGATAAACTAATTATTAAAATTAGGATTTTGAAAAGTTATTCCTTTTATAATATCAGATGAAGTAATTTTACAAAAAATAATTTCAAAAAATTTACCAAAACATAATTAATTTTTAACTTCTCAAAATAACTTTGAATCTCCACACAATAGCTCTAAATAAGCCCTATAAGTAGGATTGGCAATGGGACTAGATAGGACAGGATTTGTCAATTTCAGTCTCGTCCCATATATAGAAATGGGATAAACAAAAAATGCCTCATTCCCATCCTTTTATTTTTCTAAGACAAAAATTTGTCCTAGTTCCGTCCTATTAAATATTTCATCTCATTCCATTATCCTGAACAATCCCAAATGTAAATAAATGAATTCTAACTTTTTTCTTTAAGGATCATCATAATTTAATATAGTAAAAATCTTGAAGGAATATAAAGTAGAGTAATCAAATAATAGTTTTATATTTGACTACATACATGTTCTAATATAATTTTTGAACAGTAACTAACTTCAGCCATGTTAAAACATTCAATAGTTCAATAATATAATAATAAACCAAACCAAACCAACAGAGTTGGCAATGAGATGGGATGGGTATGGGATTTGCCAATTTTAGTTCTGTCATGTTTGTGCAAGTGAGATAAAAAAATGTTCCACTCTTGTCCTTTTTTTTTTTGGAATAAAAGTATGTCACAATCTCATTTCAAAAGGGATGGGATCCTCCAACAGAAAAAATTACCATCCTCACCTATAAGCCGCCCAAAAACTATTATGATCGCGATTATCGGATTGTAGATTGTCCTAATGAGACAAAATGTAATCACAAGTGTTTATCTTCCTAATGATAAAAAACAAAAATGTTGAAATTCGCAAAGTAAAAAAAGACATTTTGTATGACATACTTTGTTAGGGCATTTAGCACATTGGATTTCAAGTTCAAATTATTTTTCTTACACGTCTTAACAAAATCTGCATATTTTAAATTTGTTTTTGAACTGCAAATTTCTTACCCATATGCTAAAAAGTAATTAATAAATTCACGAATACCTACTCAAAACTTTCTTGGCCGGTGTGGAATCCCACAATAAACGTTGTAGAGCTATCACATATAATCTAAATATTTAAACTTTAGCATAAAAATTAAAAATAATAATAAAAAAACTAATTTCTTATGAGTTGAAACGAATTGAAGGTCCAAATCATGACTCAAATTATAATCAAGATGATTGTTAGTTTCCATACTAAAATCAATATATACCACTTATTTTTTTAATATTTTCATAATAGCTAATAAATCCTAACAGCATAATTTTACAGTACTAACCTTATTTTTAAATATATTTTCATTCATATTTGTTATAAATTCAATAAATCATATCAATGAAAATTAAAATAAAAAAATTTAATTACTAAAAATAAGAAAAAAGATGTCTCAATGTGAATAAAAAATTAATAATAAGACATTTGTCTTATTTTTTTAATTTTGCATAATATTTTCCTTATCATAGATATATGTTTTATATTCTCATGATAAATTATCAAGCAAATGACCCATTTACCTCTCTTTTCCTTTAATTTTTTGATATCAAAAGGGGTTTTTGGATATTTTAAAAACTGTAAGGGGATATGTGGTATATATTAATTTCAGTAGGAAAAATTGATAATCTCCCTTATAATTAATCTAAATTTTTGTATATATAAATATTGTTATGGTGGGATTTTCACATTGCTGTCTGTGGATACATTCTTTTTGGTTGGTATACGATTGCGTCAAATTTATTTTAGACTTGAAAATGATAGTGATTTGCAATCGCACCTGATATGTGTATTTGGATGCAAGGCCTACAAACGTATCTAGAATGACCTAGAAAAACTCATGTTATAACTTTGATCGATGTTGACTCTGTGGAATGTAGAACATGAGCTCAAACAGTAATAGATCTTGCTATAAATAATAGTGTATAAGCATAGTAGGATAGCAAATAATAGAGAATCGTTGGGTATAGGTGATGTCCTAGGGTTTGATATAGTGGTAAGCATGTGAAGATAAATTGACGAAATTGATCCTAAAGATTGAATCTAAAGCAAAGTTGCTCCAAAAACTATAATTGTGGTGTTTAGAGGATGGTTTTTTTGAGTGAATTGCAATTTAAAAAGACTTTAGTTTGTAAAGCAAGCTACAATAGCATTTTTCTTGGGGTTTAAGGTATGATTTTTAGGGTTTTTGGATGTCTAATCAAGAATTATAATGTTTAGGGTTCTTGGATAGGGAATTGGTTGTGTTGATGGTAGAATGATAATGTCTATTGGTTCAACTTTCTTATGGGCAAAGGAATCCAAATGAGGAATGGAGATGATATATTTTAGATTGGGAAAAAAAGAAGAAGAAGAATGGTTACAAAGATTGTTGTTTTAATGGTTTATTTTTATTTTTTTGAGATAATCAATATGAAAAAGTTGATGGATGAATGACAGATGCCTAATGGTATTAGAGGTCTCCTTTTTTACTGCCTTTGGATAAACCCTAGCCTTTTAAGTGATGAAATTGGGTCATTATAAGATTCCCCTAATCCTAATGCTATAAGGTAGGGATTTAAGGTTGTAATTGTGATTTTTTTCCCCTTCTATAATGTGGGTAAAGAATCACTTTTTGTAATAGACAAGATTTATGTTCTTGAAAAGGTTGAATTACTATTGCTTGGTCGTCAACCTATCTACCTAGTAGAGGTAGGTTGAGTGCTTGAGGATTCAAATCTAATGATGAGCTAATATGTGATCAACTCCTGATAATCTTCTACCACATGTGTATGTATAGCAATATACAATAAAATTTAATTAATTTTATATTCTTATTTAATAAATGCCTATTGTATCTTTCTAAAAGGTTAACAAAAATATCAACTAAGTATTGAATCCAAATCTAGCGTTTGGATGTAATTAGGGTTTGCAAGATATTCTAAAAGATTTTCCTAATTTACCTGTAACTTGCCCAAGTATTGGATGATCTTGTAGTGAAAATAATGCGTACACGTTAAGTCTTATACGGATTTGTGCCTTTTAAGCTTGTTGGTTCTCCATTAACCTATTCCACACGCATTCGCTTATAAGCTAATGTCAACCAAGTGAGTTTATCTAAAAGTTCAATGTCTTGGGTGTTACTAGAATATATTTGTAACATGATTGCCTTAACATAGTAGCTTGAGTCCGTCGTGAAAAACAATACCTTGTAGGTTGAACCAGGCCTTTAGACCTAGGGGAGATTGCTAGCTTTCCCCATATTGAAATCAATAAATACCAATTGTCTTCTACCATTTTCATAATATCAATAACTTCCTTACCACAAAAAAATTGAAAAGAAAATAGGGATAAATGGATCATTTGATTAATGTTCAATCTTAGTAATAGAAAATATCTATTTATCACAAAAAAAATTAAAAAATAAACAAATGTACATGAAAAATATGTTATTGTTATTTTTTTATTCACACTAAAAGCTTTATTTCTTATTTTTATTAGCTAAATTTTTTTATTTTAGTTTCAATTTATATGGTTTACTTAACTTATTATATATATGACTAAAATTGTTTTTCAGATAAAGGTAATATTATGAAATTATGGTTCAAAAAAATTATGGAGAATTATAAAAACAATATGGAGATAAATGTTAAATATTAACTACGGTAAGAAAAAACCGACAATCTCCTTAGACCTATTGACAATTTTTAAATAACAACAAATATATGATAACATAACTAATATTGTCTATTAAGATCAACGAATCGATGGTACTTATTCAGTAAAAAAACCAAATTAAAAATTATATTTTAGGGTTGAATAGGAAACCTTTTGGGGGAATAAGCAATAACACTAAAAAATTGATGCGGCTAATTAAAAATTATACTTGTAATCTCTAGAATGGGGTCCGTGCAAAATACTAAGTTGAAAAAGAACAGAACCAGGAGACCGAGTCCACTGCTTACCGGCACATGTCGGTATTCCGCGTTTATGAACAGAAAGCCTTGTGCCCTTATCAATCAACATCCAATAGAATATGGGCAATGGGGCACAATTATTGCTTTATATTAATTTTTTAATAATTAAAAAAATAATGAATTCTATTTACATCATGAGTGGAAGAAAAGTATGTGAGGGTACTTTTCTTGTATTATTAAGCTGTATTATGATACAGCCTTTGAGTATGGGATCCCCAACTATTTTGCTGCACTTATTAGTAATAAAAATATGTGCGTATACGACGCTATCTATCAATTTAATGCTTAATTCCATAGAAAAAGTATTACATACTTTGCAAATATTTCTGAGCGACAGAGATCAACTTCGCTCACCATTAACTTTTTTTTTTTAAAAATCCATAGTGTCCGAAAATTTTTTCAAAATGGTGATTGGGCACAGTCAAAACAGCATCGTTTTAACCGTGCCCTGTTCGTACAGAATTTCCTACGAATTTGTTCGAGGACTACACTACAGTAATTGAATTATTCTAGTATGTAACAAAACGTGGGACGTGATGATGTGATTGCATCATTTAAAACCTAAAAAAATAATGTGCATACACACATGCACGCAATGCCAGCATGCTCGCACAAACGTACTTACTACGAAGCTCACTTCACTTCCAACCACGATCGACTTATTCACAAAGAAGCACTTTTGCTAACACCACAACCACCTCTATAAATAGCCATCAAATCTCAAAGCCCCCTCGAAGTCCAAAAGCACTTCTGATTACAACACAAAGTACACATTACACGACTCCATGGAAAATAATCAAGTTGTCACCAAGCAATCGGCTTTCAGAGGCGTTCGAATGAGAAAATGGGGCAAGTGGGTGTCCGAAATTCGGCAGCCGGGAACCAAAACGAGAATCTGGCTCGGGAGCTACGAGACCCCCGAGATGGCCGCCGCGGCCTACGACGTGGCTGCATTGCACTTCCGGGGACGCAGTGGGGCCCATCTCAACTTCCCCGAGCTCGCGGACAGTCTCCCGAGGCCAGCCAGCTCGAAACCTGAAGACGTTCAGCTTGCAGCTCAGGAAGCAGCATTGAGTTTCAGGAAACCGATTGCTGAGAACTGTAGTCTGGGTCCCGTTAGGATTGGACTCTCGCCGAGTCAAATCCAGGCTATCAATGAGTCGCCGTTGGATTCGCCGAAGATGTGGATGGAATTGGCCGCCGGAACGTTTTGGTCGCCGGACCAAATGCTTTTGTACGACGGTATTGATGAAGTTTGTGAGTGGGGAAATTATGGTATGCAGGTTGAGTCCATATGGGATTAATTTATGGTTTATAGATAATATATGGCCAATAAATTTTAATCACACATTAAAATAGGGAAAAAATATTTTATAGTCTTGACAAAAAATTTCAATCAATTTAGCACATGTCACTCTTGGGTGGTAAATGAGTTGTGTTTTAGTATAACTCAATTTGGTGCAAAAGCATTTTGTATTTTCTTTCACCCACATTTTTTTGCATCTCTAATTTATATGTAATGAGATAATGTTTCTTCGTTTACATGGTATTTCTTTTCCATTTTGAATGTGTTTGAAGTTGTTTCGACAATAATTACTTAAAGCTCATGTTAGTTAGATATATCTGAAGATAAAAGAAAATTCCTTTCATTTATGTTTAAGATCTATTAACTGATATACAATTTAATTTGATCAATTGGAGCTTACAACGAAAATTCACTCTCTGAGGTTTTATGGTTTATATATCCTTCCAATTCTAGTAATTTAAGTCTTTTTAATTTTAATTTTCAGGTGTAAAATTCATTATATTCTTTATTATATGGCATTTTATCTATACATCCAAAAAAATGCCTATATAATGATTACCGAATTAGAAGAAAAATAATAATTACTCCAGCAACATATTTCAAGTTTAAATATTAAAATGATTAATCATATTACCTAGATTTGACACACTACTCACTTGGGGTTAGACAATATGTCTTTACCTGTAGATTAATAAAAAGAAATGAAAATACATCTAGAGGGGGACATGAACAAAACCTCTAAACTAAAAAATAATAAAACAAATAAAAGCAACATAAAATAGAAGAATGCAACAACCCAAAAGAAATAAATAAGCACATAGCTCAACAAAAAATTATCACGAAGGAAAAGCTAATGGAGAGAATGCCTCTTATGGTACTTATGAATAGTGACCAAAGTAAAGGTAGGCTCAATCCCCTCAGTACCCTTGGGCTCAGACAAAAAGTAAGCATTAGCCACATGATTTCCGTCAGAACTAAAATCCTGATCATAATGAAAAGGAGAATATCCGCAGAGTGTGAATTTAAACCCACAACCATATTTTTTTTCGTAAATGCTTGTTTAATCCCTTATTTTTTTTTACTTAATTAAGTACTTATTTAATTTTTATATTTTAAATTCTTCATTAAAATATCCTTACACTTAAAATATGTTGTACTGTTATCCTTTTTTTTGTTTTTGCAATAATATTATTACAACAATATTCTTAACATTAATTACTTTATCCTTACAAAAGTTAATTTTGACAAATCAACCAATAATTATTATTAGTAAATTAACTACTAAATATCAATATGAAAGAACTAGTATTTTTTGTACCCATGTAACAATTTACTAACAATTTTTTATAAATAAATTAATATAAACCAACTTAGAATAATGTTTAACATGCTTGCAATAATCTTACTAATAATTATTTTATAGAAAATGATGTTACAAATTAATCTTAAAAGTAAAATAATAACATAAAAATTTGGACAAACTTTTATGTTACTTTTAAGACTATGTTGATAAATTATCTTTTTTTTTCCTTTCATTAGTATCGACAAAAATATTATTATAAGGATATTATTATAAAAGGAAACAAAAAATAAAGATAGGAGTATAATATATTTAACAGCATGAATGTCTTGAGGTATATTTTTAAATATAGAAATCAAATTGACATTTAAATTAAAATAAGAACTAAATGAGCATTTACCCTGAATGAACATTTCAAAAACATAAAATTAAAATAAACAAACAAATGAAGTCGAGGGTCTTTGCAATGAGAGTTTGACCATGCAGATTTCTATTAGACCAGATCGTTATGTCAAAAAATTCTAAGTTAAATGAAAGTCGTATCAAATTATAATTTTTCTAATCGATCAACTAATCGCACAGACCAAAAAAGATTTTCATGCATTAATTGGAAAAAATAAGTTTTTGGTGAATCGAGAGCAATATTCACCTACCAAATCAGTATCTTTCTATAGCTGGCGGCCTAGTTAATAAATAATTAGGAGACCATGCTCTTCCATGGATTTCGTTATGCTAGCCAACCAGATAAAAATATACAGCATGAAAATGATGTATGTCAAATTTTTCCATAGAAACTTCTAATTGAGTTTTCATTTATTGTTCTTTGTACATTAAATTTTATTTGCACAAGCTCTGAATATGGTTGTTACATGCTGGAATTAAAATTCATTTATTATCTAATTAGCAAATTAATTTGTATCTCTCATTATTTGAACTATCCTAGGTTTATTATGACCTAGGAGTATTTGACGCATCCGCCTTCAAACAATGCGTGTATCAGCTGCATGAAAATATTATTAGCATGTAAAATATTATACTTGCAATGTATAATGTTGTAGTAAATGCATTAAAAGTCAAATGCAATATAGTGCTTTATTTTTAATTGATTAAATTAAAAAAATAACTGTACTAAAATTATATTTCACGATTTAAGAACCTCTCATATTCTTCAAATACCACAAAAGTCTTTTTCAACACCGCCCAAAGATAAAATTGACCCTACTAAACATGACTTTGGTTCTGTCAAGTGTCAGTCGAAGTAAAAGACTAAAACCAATTAAAAGACCAAAAAGCGTTTGCTTTTCTTGAGTGAAGTGATTGAAATGTTTGTTAGATACCTAGATTAATTAAAGCAGCGTGTGGCTGTTTATGAAATAATGGCCAAGAGCTGTCTAGACCCACAAGCAATCCAATATATAGTGGACATGGCTACCGTGCAGAAGCTGCAAGTAACAGCTTCGAACTTTTCCATTTCCATCACCTTGCATTGGGACCTCTTTGCCTCGCCTCTAGCACCCGTGGAAGTTCTCCATTGGCTGCTGTTAACATAGACTTCTCCCTAATATATAATACCTTTTCAATTCTTCTTATTTTCTTAAGATGATTTTAGTTTTATTTTTAATTTTTTTTCCCTATTACTCGAACACTGCCTCCTTGTATATATTTAAAAAGGGAGCCCTTTTAGACAACAATATGCTTCGAAAGTTGTTTTTAGAGATTTTTGAATCTCAATGAGTATTCACCATTACTATGCATTTATTTGATTTATACAAATTAAAATTTAGCATTCGTGCTAAACTTTTTATAATCTTCTATGTATTTGTAACGATGTACGATTAATATTTAATCACATATTATTCTTTTATTTAAGAACTACTAATCACAAAATTTAATTTAACATTGAATCTAAATCCTTTTATACATGCTTCATATTTTGTGCTATATATTTTGTATCAACATTTTCATTGCTTGATTTTAGCAGCAATCTACTTTGTCAAATCTCTTGGGATTGATATGTGCAGAACGTTTTAAATACTTTTTCTCTTCATCAATATTTGCAGTACGGCGATTAAATCTTTGGGCTAATTTAATGAAAAAATATTGGGCTGGCTTTACTTGTACACTAAACAATTGGGCCCTTGTTTATTTAGTCCTAACATTTGTCCTACACTTCTATTTTCGTTGCTTTAGGCCCGAGAAAATAACAGGATGTGCTTTAATTTTGCGTGCAACTTAGTCTCCCATGAAAAGGCAGCTGCTCAGGATCCTCAAAAGTTGAATTCGGTTGTCTAATTTGATGTCCTTACTTGGATTTGATTCTTCACACTTTGAGTCTTTGACATGTATATTTTAAACAGTATCGGTGAGATTTGTAACTTGCATTAACCCAAAGTTATTATTATTAACAGGGATATTATCATTTTTCCACTAAAAGTATTATGACACATCATGTCAGTACCACGGTTTGGTAAAATCATCAATTTACCACCAAACGTTTAAACTGTTAGCATTTTCTCACCATTCCGTTAAAACTCAGTTAATATGTAACAGAAAATTCATAAAAGGTCAATTTTACCCCTGGAGCGTAAAAGACCATGTAATTAACCTTTTATGAATTTTGTAATTAAATCATCATTTACTGTTCTTCCTTCTTAAAGGGCAAAAATTACCCTTTATGAATTTTATAAAATTGACCGTGTGGTGCTAGGTACTTCATAAATTGATTTAATTTATTTAATTTTTAAAGGGTAAATTTATTTATTTAATTTTTTGTGTAAAATTATTGTCATCATATCAAAGATTAAATTGCTTCTTTTTCACATTTTTTCCCTTTCATAAATTGATTTTTAGTAGTAGAATAAATTGTCTTTAGCTCATCAATTTAATTAATAAATTTGCCCTTTAAAAATTAAATCAATTAAATCAATTTATGAAGTACTTAGCACCACACGGTCAATTTTATAAAATTCATAAAATGTAATTTTTGCTCTTTAAGAATGAAGAACAGTAAATGATGATTTAATTACAAAATTCACAAAAGGTTAATTACATGGTCTTTTACGCTCCAGGGGTAAAATTGATATTTTATGAATTTTCTGTTACATATTAACTGAGTTTTAATAGAATGGTGAGAATATGTTAACAGTTTAAACTTTTGGTGGTAAATTGATGATTTTACCAAACCATAGTACTGACATGATGTGTCAGAATACCTTTGGTGGGAAAATAATAATATCCCTTATTATTATTATTTTATGGTTTGGTTGTTGCTTGTCAAACAACTAATAAGTCATGAGAAACTAATTTTAAATCAAGCTTGTTAGGATCAAGCGTTTACCACATCGCTAAAAGTTTACGTTGATAGTTAAGACGAAACTTTATTTCTTCATACCATGGAAGCGCAGAGCCCCCACACTAAGCGGCGAGTGACACGCATTTGTAATTGTGCCAACAAGTCGGGCAGTTATGGCCTAAGTAACTGATAACTCTATGAAATGAGAGTTATTACATAAATGCTAGACTTAAAGCTAGATCACTTAGAGAGCAAATAAAATGTTTTTATTACATTTTGATTATATTTTGGATGAACATTCATTTTAGTTGAGTTTTAATAAGTTTTTCTTGAATCACAATAATTTGTACCCAAAACATGTGCATAATTGTAGGTTTTTAGAAATTCTTAATTCATGAAGGGATGCTGAGACATAGCAAGAGGAGGAAAGAAGATGGCCGAAATGGGAGTAAAGCACAATCGGAAACAGTGCAGTGTTGTAGCTGTTATTAGAGCAACCATTGTTGTAGCAATCCAGGAGCTCTGAGGGAGAAAACTTAAGCGCGAGTCAGCTGCAGAATTGCGATCTGCATGTTTCCTAATATACCTCATGCACGCCACAAAACTTTTATTTACCCTAGTTTGCAGTATAAAAGGAGGGCGAGTACCACATAAAACGACGGCAAGAGAATTATCATTAATACATTAGATAAAAATGAAGAAGAAGATCATATTTGAGGAGGTCGGCTTCAGCAGCATTGAGGAGTTCTGCAGAGTTATTTGGATTTTCCTTTTGCCGTTCTCAACTTATACTCTTCCTCTTTCTTTGACTGTTCTGATGTATCCCGTGAACAATATATTGATGTTTGTTTTTCTTATTCAGAATATGAAGTAAATTTGCTTGTAGTTGAGTGGCAAACAATCTAATGGGTCCTTGACCGTTCTTGTGTATTGATATGTCATTGTTGTAGCATTTTACTCTAGTAGTTATTATTATTATAATTGTTATTTTGGTTGACCACCCATGTAATAGTTCAAGTTAAGATAGAGCCGCAAAATGACATGTCTTAGCAGATATTATTAGAGTATTATTTGATCTTAATTTAAGTTTCCTAGATTAAGCTATCTTGAATCTCATAAGGGTTATACTTGAAGTTAAGATTTGTGACACACTAGACATAAGTGCTCACCTTGTAGTGTGGAGAGACTAAAGGGTCATAAGGCCATATAATAAGTATATTAGTGACTGGTCATTGTTAATATATTTAAAGGTATGAGAGTTCCAACTTGCGACAGTCAGCCCATAAGGAGAGTTTGATCATTCAACTACCATAGTCTCAATTGAATTTTAGACACATTTAATTTAGTTTATTTCATTACGGTATTGTTTTATTTTATTTTCTCACAATCATCAATTACGATAAAACATACTTTACGTTTGTTAACTTCGGATTTAAGTTAGTTTGCACTATTGTGATTGCTATAGCATTTCAAGTGGCATCAATCCATGTGGAAACGATCTTAAATATTCATCACTTTATTACTTGTTGTGTACATTTGCACATTGACACCAATAACGTTAGTATTTATAAAACCAACAGTAACCTTACTACCACCTTAATGGAATTACATAGAAGGATGTTACACCCAAAAGCGCACAGAAGAATTACTGGGGCCCCATCACCCCAAAAATCTCCCAAAATTACTTATGTGGCGGCTTGAACCCGTGACCTCGCTCTGATACCAATTGTAATACTAGTTATGTAACCTAAGAGGTGGGTGAATTGATATTTTAAAACTTAAGCTAAATAACCCACACAACAATTCAATATATTGTCTTAATGAAATCAAAAATAAAAAAAAATTAATAAAACACAATAATAAATAAATAAGGGAAGAGAGAGCAAACACAATGACTGTTACGTGGTTCGGTAATCCCCGCCTACGTCCATGTCTCCAAGCAAACCAAACTTGATGATTTCACTATCCAAGTCTCTCAATGCTTCAAATGCTTACAATTGACTTCTAAGGTGTCAATGAACCTTTACAATAACAAATTATCCTCAATATCTTAACTCAAGTGTATCCCATACTTATAACCTCTCAAGGATAAAGAATACAAATGAATTTTCTTTTACACAATGTGTTTGGTTACAAATGAATGCTCGATGTATGAATTAAAGAAATAATAACAAGTTCAAAGCTAAATAATAGTTTTATGCTCAGTAGCAAACTTAATAACTCTTAGATCTCATCTTATTTGAATTTAATTGAGTCATTTTATAGTTGGAGCTAAAAACTAACCATTATTGACCTTCCAAGAGAAATCATATCGTCGTTAATTATTATCGGTTTACCGTTTGACTAGTCCAAATGATTGTTGGGTTGAATGTCAAATAAACGGCTAGCCGTTTGGAATTATTGATTAGCCGTTAATTTCCAGAAATCTGCAAAACAAATTAATACCTCTGGAAATTATCGGTTAGCCGTTTTCAATAAACAGTTAGCCATTTGTAACAGTGATTGCTATAGTGAAATTATTTTATAAAATTATAGTTTTACTTTACAACATTATATAATTACACTATAGCCCAAATCTTCATAAAACTTTACAAATAAGTCAATTTCTAGAGTTTCAACACTTTTTCAATTTAGACTATTAACTTGAAAATAACCAATTTCATAAAATTATTTTTCCATTAAGTATAAAACCTTTATAATATGAAAATAATGATTTATTTAAAATGTATGAAAAATAATTTGAGCTTTTAAAAGATTAATCATTCTTAATATTATTTGTTATCATCAATATCAATATTATGGACACATATATGTTAACAATATCTCCCTTTTTGATGATGACAAACCTTTCATGTATTTAAAGAATGACAAACCTTTTGTGTATTTGAAGAATGATTCCATAAATTTTTCCCCACAAATATAAGCTCCCTTTATAGTTTGCCAATTAGTTAAATTAACGAATTGAAATACATATATTCTTCTCTTCCTCCATCATAAAAAAGAACACTTAATGGAAAAGAAAAAGAGTAGTAAATTTGTTATCCATGTTGTAACAAGTTTAAATACATGTATTATTCTTCCACTTCATCATCAAAAAGAAAACTTAGTGGAAAAGAAAAAGAGTAACAAATTTGTTACTCCTGTTATTCAAGTAGAAATTTTGACAGAATCTCCGCTTAATAATAAGCATCACTTCAAATACAAGTTTAATAATATCACTCCCAAATTACTATAAATCATCATACAAACCAACTCCATACACAAATCATCACACAATCCATCAACCATAAAATAATCATGAACCATTATTTCATCAATTACCAAAGCAACAACTCGTAACATTAAATTATCATATAAAACAATCATGCAATCAAATTATTACCATGTCTAAAATCATCACCATAATCAGCCATCAAAAGAATGTTCAAAATGCATGTTATTCGCCCCTTTTTGATATCATCAAAATGATATATTACTTTGTCTCCCCTTTGAACAATAAAAATGTTCAAAATGTATATTATCTAAAATAGAAGCAACAAGAGCTGAGTAAAGTTGTCGAGGTAGCTCCCCTTATTAATAATCAAGAAAAAATGTAATAGATCAAGTAAAGGCATGCAAAAGTCATAAGAGCATATTATCAACTATCCAAGCTCCATAATTACTAATTACATTTTAGAAATCAAGATAATTAAACTCATCAAAGATTTAATGTGATATTTTAATATAAATTAAAAGATCTCATATGCTTAAAAATATGAAAGTACATGTATTTCTCCCCTTTTCAATATCATTTAAAGCAAGTAAAAACCGTCAACTTAGGCAGCAACATTAAAAAGGTACACCTTTTATGACGGTTCAAAAACCGTCATTAAATGTATATATATAATGACGGTTTTTTTATTAAACAATTATTATTTGCGATATATATTAGACTTTTAATGAGGTTTTTTTCTTAAAAATGTCATTAAAAGAAACATTTAATGATGATTCTTTAAATAACAGTCATCAATAGCACTTTAGCATATATTTTTAATGAAGGTTTAGAAGAAAACCGTCATTAGATGTCAATTTTTTATGACGATTTTATATAAAACAGTAATCTTATATAGGTTTTTTTATGGCCGTTCTTATATAAGAACCGTCATCTTTTGCACAAGTAAAAAGAAAAAAATAGTAAAATAAAATTACTATGCTTCAGTTGTTTTTTCAGATTAAAATTTACATAATTGTTTTCACATTCTAAACTGTACAATTGAAGCCACATTTGCAAAATTTCAATTTACATTACACATTGATGTAATTGTCATTTACATACAAAAAACTCAAATACATACAAGCTTAATTATAACTGTTTAACGCTTAAATAACCTTGATCAAAGTAACTCCTAATAATGAAAAAATATGCTACACGAATTCTCAAATTAAAATCCAATATTATATAATTATACAAACAAATAAATAAGCTAAAAAACAAACATAGACTATATTTTGTGCTTACATAAGGTGTTATTAGCACTTGGAACATTTACACTGAGCCAGCAAGCTTGCCCTTAAGAAACTGAATCCTTGCTTAGAATTATACGCAAAGCATGCTTTGCAAAGTAGTTCTTGTCTTGCAACTAGGCTTACCAATGTAGTTCCTATTAAATTAATACTTATTCGAGCCCAAGTATCACCATTTTCATTGGTTGGCTATAAAGAACAGAAACAAAAAATTCAAATCAAAGGTAAAGCTAAACAAATTCGCTTTTAAAGTAAAGAAAAAGGTAGATCCTTAAAAAATTCCCAAGTATCACCATTTTCACTCATTAGTTCAATCTCAATTTTATGTTTACGATCACATTTTTCATAAATAGGATCACTTACAAAAAATTCCCACAATCTCACATGCAACATTTCTCATAAATATGATAACTTGGTTTACCATATAATATTGGATACCCAACAAAGACTAGTTGACAATTCTCTTAAGGTTCAAATCTTGGTCCTTTAAAGTCATTTAAACTTAAATCTAGAACATGTGTCTAATCGAAATGCTTACGCATGGATATATTAAAGAACCATAATTTCAAAGGGAAAAAAATTGAACAAAGAATTAAAAATTTAATAAATAGAATTTGACAATCCAACATTCAGAAATTGATATGCCAGAGCATTCTTTTCGAAAAAATCTAAATAATCTGATTATCAAAATATAAAATGAAATCTTTACAATTATCTAGTTAACACCAAACCCTGCAAATATGTCTTAGAATTAAACTATAAGTGAATGATGAGATATTTCATTCAAAAGCTTAAGGAATCTAATCTTTTTAAATAACTATTAAGCTTCTGAGTAAGGGAAACCTTCCATTCTATTTTTCTTTCTTTTCTTTCTAGGAATTCAATAGCGCTCTCAATTAGTTTACGCTATCTTGTAAAATCACAAACAATATTTTCTCTCTCTAGTAAAATAATTTACATTAACTTATATTAAAACAGACACAATTATATATATTCAAATCTACAAGACAATATTTTCAAGAGCAAACTTGAACTACTACATCCAATATTGTTGTATTTAATATATTCAAAGGCAAGCGTGCTCTAAACACTGTGTAAAGATCTAATTGGTCCATGGAAGGGTGAACTCGCAAGTGCATGAATTTATTATAGAATAGATTAATGGTGACGAGTGTCGATCCCACGAGAAGGTGGATTTTAATTATATGTAGAATTAATTTTGTATGAAGGTGGTTGGATTTGTGGTGAAAGTGACTTAGATTATCCTAAAATTGGAATTGAAATGGCGAAAATAAATTGAAGAAAAATCAATAATAATTGTAGCTCTTGGGTATCTGGATCCGTATCAACATGCATCATGGGTTAAATATTTCTTATTAATGTCAATTAAATCATAAGGGGGAATTCCACACCTCATAAACCACGCTCTAAATCATTGCCATCAGATTAAAAACTGTTTGGACGCTTAGGATTGCGCCACATCATCAGTTAACACTATGCGGTTTGACCACACGGTTTGAACAGTGACACAGTTTGACCCGGGTTGGACAGTAACGCGGTTTGGTTGAAAATCATCCTGTGTATATGCATGTACGGTATGCATAATTTTTGGTCCACTAACATGCTGCCACATCACCAATCAACAGTGCAACACTAAAAATTTTAGTCCAACAGGATCGTTACACCTCATCAGTCAATGCCACGTCATCGGTTAATGCCACGTCATCGATCCGTCTATGTGAACAGTGTCGTGAACAATAACGTAGATAGTACCGTATATGTGAATAATATCATTTTTCCTTTTATGCTGCTCCTAACGTTTTCGACCGTCCTGAGTTCAAAAGTGATGTCTGTTTTGCCGTCTGATCTCTCGTTCATTGTGAAATGACTATGATGCCCCTAAAATACATAAAATACTTAATTATAATACAACACACATAATTAAATGACAAGAAGCTTAAATATATAAAAGTAAGGGTGTTAGTAAAACTTGAAGTGTAAAATGACGATTTTCTCCTTTATAAATATACATTTTCTAATACTCAACAAAGGGTACGGAAGTGAAGGTTACTTGGTCATGTTCTAATACAAGTTAAAGGTAATTCTAATTACTAAACTCAAGCAACCTTAATACAAATAATATCATGACTGGATTGCATTATCCTTCTCTATTGACATGGCAACTTAAACTTTAGACTCATTTGTTCGAATTTTGTAAATACTTTATAATCATTGCCAACAAAAATAAAAGTGCCAAAAGAAATATTGCAATCTACTGAAAAATAGAAACTATTTCGGTCTTTGCCCCCATATGTTATGCACTGCACCATGTAAGACATAGGAAGAAAAGAAGAGACAAAACTCCAATAAAGTAAAAAAATACTGAATAACATCATTTCATTTGATTCCTAATATGTACGTCCAACTAGTTCAACTTTATAACACTAAAATTAACCATAAATTAAAACCAATTGAATAAAAATGGATAACTTCAGGAACATGCCTTCACAAAGGAAATAAGAAAAACACACCACAAAATATTAACTTTCTTTATGTTTCCAAGACACCGTATAGCTTCAGAAGTCCTAAAAACCTATTATCTTTCTCCTTTACCCATCATTCATGTTGCTTCCTTTTCTACCATTAACCAAAATTCACAATTCATATATTTTATCCTTAACAGCTATTTCATATCACCAAAAAATTTTATAAAAAATTAAAAAAAATAAATAAAGAAGAAAAGACAGAAAAATATAAAAGCAATAAAAGGTTTCTACTTAAATGTAGGGGTCCATAACCCTTAAAATCTATCAGAATCACACCAAAATCAACGAGATTACCACTGAACATGCCTAGACCCTAGCCTTGACCCTAAGAATCAAACATAATCCCACCAAAATCAAAGAGTTTACCTGCAATGACCATGGAGAAGAGAGAAGGAGTGATAACGAGTAGGTCCAGGAGAGCGAATATAAAATTTAATAGAGCGGATTAAGTCAGTGAACGGGTCTATGAAAGTAAAGTGAGTGAAATGGCAATTGAGAGTGATCAATTTAAAGCAAAATAAAGAGAGCTTAAGCAAAAAAAAAAGAGTCACGAGAGACCGAAGATGTGAAGTGAGCGCCTATTCAAGTGTTTTAAGATAAGGGAAAATCGTGTTTTAGCATGACTGTTTTTATATTAACCATCATTAATTAACTAAAAAAATCAATATCTCCAATAATGACGGTTTTTTTCAAAATGGTCATTGTAGGATATAGATTTATGACCGTTGTTGAAATAAAGGTCATTAAATATTTTTCGTGACTGCTGTTAAAAAGAACAGTCATCATACATGGGATGTATTTACATTTTTATAGTAGAAATTTTTAATGACCGTTTTTAAATATAACCATCATTAAAAGTAATAGCTTTACATTTAATGATGGTTATATAATAAAATCGTTATTATAAACCTTGAACTTTTAATGACCGTTTTTATAAAATAACCGTCATTAAAAGTAATAGCTTCACATTTAAAGACAGTTATATAATAGAACCGTTATTATAAACCTTGAACTTTTAACGACTGTTTTTATAAAATAATCGTCATTATCAACCTTGAACTTTTAATGACCGTTTTTATAATAAAACCGTCATTATAAATCTTAAACTTTAATGACCGATTTTATAAATAACCGTCATTAAAAGTAAAATTATGTTTTAGCTCGCATTTAATGACGATTATATAATTGAACTGTCATTATAAATTTCAAATTTCTAATGACCTTTTTTCAAATAACAGTCATTAAAAGTAAAATTACATTTTAAAGTAACATTTAATGATGGTTATAGAATAGAACCGTCATTGTAAATGCTAGGTATTATGATCATTTATATAATAACAGTCATCAAATAATTTTTATGATGGTTGTTAATAAAGACAGTAATAACTTATGGGTCATTATTTTAATTTTTTGTAGAAGTGACAATAATAAAAGAGAAAGGGAAGAGAGAGCAAACACAATGGTTTTTTACGTGGTTCGGCAATCCCCGCATACGTCCACGCCTCCAAGCAAACCAAGCTTGATGATTTCATTATCCAAGCCTCTCAATATTTCAAATGCTTACAATTAACTTTTAAGGTGTCAATGGACCTTTACAATAAGAGATTGTCCCCAATCTCTTAACTCAAGCGTATCTCACACTTACAACCTCTCAAGGATAAAGAATACAAATGAATTTTCTCTCACACAATGTGTTTGGTTACAAATGAATGCTTGATGTGTGAATCAAAGAAACAAAAACAAGTTCAAAGCTAAATAATAATTTTATGCTCAGTTGCAAACTTAATGATAACTCTTAGATCTCATCTTGTTTGAATTTGATTGAGTCATTTTATAGTTGGAACTAAAAACTAACCATTGTTGACCTTCTGAGAGAAATCGGATTGTCATTAACTATTATCGGTTTACCGTTTGACCAGTCCAAATGATCGTTGGGCTGAATGTCAAATAAACAGTTAGCCGTTTGGAATTATCGGTTAGTCGTTAATTTCCAGAAACCTGTAAAACAAATTAATACCTCTGGAAATTATCGATTAGCCGTTTTCAGTAAACAGTTAGCCGTTTGCAATAGTTATTGCTACAATGAAACTATTTTCTAAAATTATAATTTTGCCCCACAACTTTATATAATTATACTATAGCCTAAATCTTCATAAAACTTTACAAATAAGTCCATTTCCAGAGTTTCAACACTTTTTCAATTTAGCCCATTAACTTGAAAATAACCAATTTCATAAAATCATTTTTCCATTAAGTATAAAACCTTTATAATATGAAAATAATGATTTATTTAAAATGTATGAAAAATAGTTTGAGCTTTTAAAAGATTAATCATTTTTTATCTTATTTGTTACCATCAAAATCAATATTATGGACACATTTATGTTAAAAATCTCCCCTTTTTTGATGATGACAAACCTTTTATGTATTTAACGAATGATTCCACAAATTGCTCCTCACAAATATAAGCTCCCCTTATAATTTGCCAATTAACTAAATTAACGAATTTAAATACATGTATTCTTCTCCCCCTCCATCATAAAAAAAAAACTTAATAGAAAAGAAAAAGAGTAGTAAATTTGTTACCCATGTTGTAACAAGTTTAAATACATGTATTCTTCTCTCCCTTCATCATCAAAAAGAAAACTTAGTAGAAAAGAAAAATAGTAGCAAATGTGTTACCCATGTTATTCGAGTAGAAATTTCGACAGAATCTCGCCGTAACATCAAGCATCACTTCAAATACAAGTTTAATAATATCACTCCCAAATTATTATAAATCATCATACAAACCAACTTCATACACAAATCACACAATCCATCAACCATAAAATAATCATTAACCAATATTCCATCAATTACCAAAGCAGCAACTCATAACATTAAATCATCATATAAAACAATCATGCAATCAAATCATCACCGTAATCAACCATCAAAAGAATGTTCAAAGTGCATGTTATTCTCCCCCTTTTGATATCATCAAAATTATATATTACTTCGTCTCCCCGTTTGGATAACAAAAATGTTTAAAATGCATGTTCTCTAAAATAGAAGCAACAAGAAATAAGTAAAGTTGCCAAGGTAGCTCCCCTTATTAATAATCAAGAAATCAAGTAATAGATCAAGCAAAGGCATGCAAAAGTGATAACTCTATGAAAAGAGAGTTATCATAACACTTTTAAACTTAAATCAATACTACTTAGAGAGTAAATAATGTGTTTTCATTGCATTTTTTTTAATATTTTGTGTAATCATTCATCTTAGTTTATTCTTCATAAATTTTGTTTGATTTAGAAAAAATTGGGTGCTTAAATCATATGCATAATTGTAGGTGTTTGGAAAATGAAATTTTAATGAAGGAATGCTAATGCAATAGGCTTGCAAAAGATGGGAAAGAATTTGGCTACAAAAAAATAGAAACAAATCCGGAACAGTGCAATTGTTGTAGCCACTACTGTAGCAAGCGTTGATGTAGCAATCTTGGAACAACAATAGAAAAAATTTTGCATAATCTTGTGATATGTAGTTTCCTAATCTGGAAGATGCGAGACTTAGGCTTCTGTTTATCCTAATTTTCAAATATAAAAGGAGCACACATCATATGGAAGGGCGGTCGTGAATCAACATCGAAAAAATCAAGAGAAAAATAAGGAAAAAACAAAATTTAAGAGAGAACAAGTCTGCACTATTAAAGAAAAAAATCTGCAGAACTATTTGGATTCAAATTTTATCATTATTACTTGTCTCCTTATTTATTCTTTGATTAAAACGATGTATTCCATGGCTGCGATTTTTTTGTTAGTTTTTCTTTCACAAGTTATGAACTAAATTTGATTGTAGTTGAGTGACAAATAATCTAGATGGGTTCTTGACTGTTCTTATGAGTTGATGCACGTCTGTTGTAGCATTTTGCTTTAATAACCATTATTTCAATCATTATTTCAATTGACCTCCCATTTAATGATTCAAGTTAAGAAAGAGCCGCAAAAGGGTCTGTCTCAGTGGAAATTATTATAGTAATACTTGATCTTTAGTCGAGTTTCTTGGATTGAGTTTAACTTGAGTCCCAAAAGGGCCACACTTGATTTAAATATGATGAATTAGACATAGGGATTCACCTTGTAAGGTAGAGAGAGTATATGTTTGTAATGTCGTATCTTATGTGACATAACAATTGGTCATTGTTAGGTTGCATAAAGGTATGAGATGTCCAACATGCGACAGCTGAGGATGCAAAGTAATTCTGCCCACTATTGTAGCATCTGGTGTTAGTTTGAATAAAACAGTCATCCCATCAAGAAAGATTGATAATTCAACTACCCTATTCCTATTGAATTCTTTTTGTGCAAACCGTACAATTTAATTTCATCACTGCATTTACTTTGTTAAGTTGTTAATCTTATTAGTCAATCAACTTTATTTATTTTATTAAGTTAAGATAGAAGAAAGTTGCACCGTCGTGATTGCCATAGCATTTCTAAAAGCATCAGTTCCTGTGGAGACGATTTTGAATGCTCATTACTTTATTACTTGTTACGTACACTTACACATTGACACCAATAGCAATTGAGTTAAAATAACCAGTAAAAAGTCATAAGAGCATATTATTAACTATCCAAGCTCCATAATTACTGATTACATTTTAGAAATCAAGACAACTAAACTCATCAAATATCTAATGTGATATTTCAATATAACTTAAAAGATCTCATATGCTTAAAAATCTCAAAGTACAAGTATTTCTCCCTCTTTCGATATCATTTAAAGCAAGTAATGCATATTCAACAATACATCAATAAGTACAAAAAAAAAATGCATCCATTCACCAATCATAGATCACATAGATCAAACTTCATCAAATACAATGTAATCATCAAAGCACATTCTTTATTATCAAAACTTAAGCAAATCATAAGTACATAATGGCAATATATAGATCATCAAAATCAACATGGCTATTAAGATAAGCCATCATTATGAGTTAAAAGAATAAGTGATGAAATTCATAAGTACAGTAAGTCATATATGTCAATTTTACAAATGAATGATGATATAGCACAATCAATGACACAAGAATTCACACATACATAAGTGATGAACAATTAATGTTTAAACGATGGATAATGATTTAGAAATATCAAATGAGTAAGAAAAACATAAAGATAATGGATTTTAGTGAGATAAAAGTTTGTGTTTGGCTTCTTGGAGAGCGTATGATGAACAAATAAGGCAGATGAATAAATGGCATGAAACATGATGATAGACAATTAAAAGGATGAAATCAAATATCATAAAATCATCAAAACCAAACAAAGGCATCGTGATAAGTTGACATGCTACCATCATATATATTTATCCATGCATCATGATTACACACAATAATAATTCAATTATGTAAACAAACGAACATGCTTTTGTAAATTCAAGCTATCATTTATCCATCATGATACATTCAACAAAATCAATATGGCAAGAATTGTTACCAAAACAATTAAATCATCTTGCCTCATCTTTTTCTCTTAGATCATGATCAAGTGATTATCCTCGCAAGCTTTCATCAAGGAACTCTCCACCATTTCTTGATTGTGGTACCTACAAAAAAAATTCAAGTTGTGTCTTTTGGTACCCAAATACTCTTGGGTCCTTAAGTGTTAGCAGTGATTCCTTTTGGAACCCAAATATATTTTATTCCACAATATGCATTTCTTTTAACTAAACATTTATTCTTCATGTGACCATCTTGATTGCAATAGTAGTATACAACTTGATTTTTAATGGAGGTACTCTTCACAAAATAATTCTTATAATACTTTTGTTTCAAATTTGGCTAATAGTCAATACCTCTTTTGTCAAACACACATTTTTGTGAATTAAGCAAGTTATCCAACATCTTTTGCTCATTTGTAAATTTTAAGACAACATCATTAAGTTCAATATTCTTTTCTTAAGTATTTCATTCCTTTATCAAATCATCTACATGTGATTCTATATGTTCATATGAAGTGCTAGGTTTCTTATTTGATAATGTAACTCTATCATGCAATAATTTATTTTCTAATTCTAGACATGTAATCTTTGCATTTAAAGATTTATTTTTATTTATGAGCTCTACCATTTTCTTTTTAAGACATGTATTCTTTTTACCAGTTTTCATCCATTCATCATACAATACTTTAAAAGTATCATATAATTCATCATAAGTAGGAAGATCATTTACCTCATCAAGTTTATCATCTCCTATTGTCATAAGTGCTAGGTTTGACACTTCTTGCGAATCTTCTTCATCACTCGATTCTTCATCGCTATCGTCCCAAGTAGCCACCATGGCGTTCTTCTTAAATATGTTGAGAAGTGGACACTCTGATCTTATATGGCCAGGTTTTTTGCATACAAAACAAACAATTGGCTCATTCTTCCCTTTCTCTACCTTAAGGTTTTCTCTCAAGAGATCTTTAAAGTTTATTCTCTTGATTTGCTTCTTGAAGATCCTTTTAAACTTTCTAGCAATCATTTCAATGCCTTCATCTGCAAAGTCACTCCCATCATCATCACTTTTAACTATAGAATATTTAAAAGTAAAGCTCCTTTTTTTTTAATTTTTATCAATTCTTTCATTAGCTATATCTTCTTCTTATGAGATAAGTGAACCAATAAGATCATCAAGAGATAAAATATTAAGATTTTTTACTTCTTTTATGGCCGTTCTCTTTGGTCTCCACTCTTTAAGCAATGATTTAATAATTTTCTTCACTTTTGCACAATTGCTAAATGTCTTTCCTAGTGCTTCAAGAGAATTCACAATATCGGTAAATCTAGCGTACATATCATAAACACTCTCATATGATTCCATTTAAAACATCTTATATTGCCTAGTGAATATACTAATTTTACACTCATTGACTTGATTTGTTCTCTTATATATAACTTCAAGTTGCTTCCAAATTTCGTAAGCACTTTCAACACTAGAAACTCTATAAAATTCTTTCTTATCTAAAGCACAAAATAGAGCATTCATTACTTTAGAGTTTAAAGACATCTTTTTCTTTTCTAATTTACTCCATTGACTTAAGGGTTTTGGAATATCATCTCCTACTTCATCTTTAGTCATAGGCATGAATGGACCATCACAAACAAGTTCCCAAATTTCATAATCTAAAGCTTGTAAATAAATTGTCATCCTAGTTTTCCAATATGAGTAGTTATTACCATAAAAGAATGGTGGCCTAGTTATGGATTGGCCTTCCATGAAGGTTGAACTAATTTGGGTTGTTGTGGATCTTTATGGAATCATTTTGTGGGGAGCAATTTGTGGAATCATTCTTTAAATATATGAAAAAAATTTCATCATAAAAAAAAGGAGATTGTTAACATATATGTGTCCATAATGTTAACAAAACTGTAAGTTATATATAATGTAACTTAGTAATTACCTATTTCTTAAACTAAAACGTCCATAGTTTTGTATAAGAGAGCTTAGGTCTCCACTCTATAGAAAAACCTTGAGTTGGCGTCTTTAAGGGATTCTAATTTTGATGATAATTTATTACTTCAAATATCACGAAGCTGCTTGATTCAAAAACTTAAACTCATAGATAAGGATTGAAAAATTTACATACTAGTGACATTAGCATTCATTCTACTATTTGTCATTACTAGTATAGAGTAGGGGTGGGCATATTTTAACCAAACCGATCCAAACCGACCATTTGGATCAGTTTCATTAGTAAAAACACTGGTTTTAGTTTATTGGATTACAAACCGACATCACTCAGTTTGGATTGTAGGCTGGAAGGATTCCAAATGGATTCAAATCGATCCAATCCAAAATTTAAAAAGCTTTAAGATACATGATGTGTCAATTTCGTATTGGATTATTAAGATACACAATAGCATATCTCTTACTATAAAAACAAAAACACAAACCTAATTTTCCAACACTCACGACTGCCTCCACCTCCACCTCCAGTACTTCCTAATTTCTATCATTCTCAACTCTCTCAATCTCAATCTCTCATTCTCAAGTCTCCTGAGGTATATTTTGATTTTATTTTTCTCTTATTTTTATGATCTGATGCTGTTATTTCAAAACCATCAAACGTCCTCTAGTATATTTTTCATTGAACTTTAATGATTCTCTTGCTTTGTTTGCATGCGTGTGAATGAGAGAAGGAGAAAAAGAGGGGGTGGGCTGCATCATCGCATTATTAAAACTGCATCATTTCATCCTTTTGAGTTGTTTGCAGTCTCATGTGAATTATCTTGTCCTTCTCTACATCAAATTAGTGATCATTAATGAGGAGGAAGCCTTTTGGATCTTTCAGTTCTTGCGTTAGAAGCGGTATTTCTGTGTGAACTATTTCGTCGGATTTTCGTTATCTAGAGAAAGAATTTGGCGAGGAGAGCATAATTACTTCAAAGAATCATTCTAATCATTATGGGAAAAAAATCACAGAGACGCTCTGTGCGATATGAGAAAGATCAGTTAGGATGTATGTGGGGCTTGCTAAGATTTTATTTCATTTTAGTCAAAAGTAAAAATGGATTTTGGTATAATTGATGATAAAAATTATTTGATTAATTAACTCCATAACTAATTTTTTAATCTTTATTAATTATAGAAGTTCTCACCTCCTGTCAATCTCAACTCTCTCAATCTCAATCGCTCATTCTCAAGTCTCATAGTCACAATTTCACAAATCGGAACCTGAGCCCTGAGGTATGTTTTGGTTTTATTTTTCTTGCTACAGTTTTATTCCATTTTAGTCAAAGTTAAAATGGATTTTGGTATAATTGATGATAATTTATTTGATTAATTAATTCCATAACTAATTTTTTAATCTTTATTAGTTATAGAAGCTCACACCCCCTGTCGTTCTCAACTCTCTCAATCTCAATCGCTCATTCTCAAGTCTCATTGTCATAATTTCAAAAATCGAAACTTGAGGTATGTTTTGGTTTTATGTTTCTTGGTACGATTTTATTTCATTTTAGTCAAAGTTAAAATGGATTTAGGTATAATTGATGATAATTTATTTGATTAATTAATTCCATAACTATTTTTTTAATCTTTATTAATTGTAGAAGCTCTCAAAATGGAAGATAATTCTAATATGAATGATATCATGGAAGATGGCGAAACATTGATGGATGATTTTCTGGAACCTAAAAGTAAGAAATCTAAAATAGGGGGTGGTCGTCTTCATGACAGTGAAATGGGTTCAAAAGGTTGGCCTTATTATATCAAAGATAAAGTGAATAAGACATGTAAGTGTAAATATTGTGGGAAGCAATATAAGTGTGATAGTAAGTTTAATGGGACTTCTAATTTGTGGACTCACTTAAGAGAACAATGTGAAAAATATTGGGCTACTTTAGATGATGAGACTCAAACTAAACTAGCAGGCTTCCGTGTTAAGAAAAAACAGTCTAATATGGCAAGTGGTAGTGGCACTGGGAATACTGTGTATGGTAGTGGGTTGGGGCTTGCTGGAAAGTTTGATAAGGAGGATTGTAGGAAGACTATAGCTATGTATTTTATTCTTAATGAGGTTTCCATTTAGGGAGGTAGAGTCTTATGGGTTTCATCTTTTGTGCGATAAACTTTGTCCTAGATTTGACCCTCCTTCTAGGAAAACACTTGTTAGAGATACATATCAATTGTATTTAGCTGAGAAGGCAGCATTGAAAAATATGTTTATTGCAAGTAAGTATAAAGTCTTTATTACCACAGACACTTGGACTTCCATACAAAATTTTAATTATATGGTTGTGACAGCCCATTGGGTTGATCATAATTGGAAATTGAAGAAGAGGATTTTGAATTTTTTCCAAATAACAAGCCACAAAGGGGATTCAATTGGCAAGCTCATTGAAAAAATGCTTGCTTGATTGGGGTATAGAAAAAGTGATGACTGTTACAGTTAATAATGCGAGTGCTAATGATGTTGCTGTTAATTATTTGAAAAAAAAGTTGAAAATTTGGAAGGGCGATGCAATGATTTTAGATGGAGATTGTTTACATTTACGTTGTTGTGCCCATATTGTTAATTTGATTGTGACTGAAGGGCTTAAAGAGACGCATGACTCAATTGCTAGCATTCGTAATGCAATTATGTATGTGAGGTCTTCTGGTTTGAGGTTGCATAAATTTAAATCATGTGTTGAGAGAGAGAAAATTAAAAATAAAGGGCTTTTAGCATATGATGTGTCCACTTGATGGAATTCTACCTACACTATGTTGTCAAGAGCCATACACTTTCAGAAAGCTTTTGAAAGTCTGGAAGAAGAGGAACATGATGGACCATATATGAGTTTTTTCAATGAGAGAAAGGCAGAACAGATCAGGCCACCCACTGCTGAAGATTGGAAAAATGCTGAAATATTTATTGAGTTTTTGAAATTTTTCAATGATGTTACAGTTGATTTCAGTGCTTCATTATCATTGACATCTAACTTGTATTTTCATCATCTTTGCACCATTCAAACCCAATTGCATTTGTATATTGAAAATGAGGACGTACTTCTTAGTAAAATGGCTGAAAAAATGATAATAAAGTGTGACAAGTATTGGGGTTCTGTGGACACCATCAACCAGCTGTTGATCATTGTTGTGGTGCTTGATCCAAGGTTAAAATCTGTTATTTCATTTGAATTTTTTATTTTTATGATAAAATCTATTGTGCTAATTATTTACTCTAATTTCTTTTTGTCTTTTTTTAATCTAAGATACAAATTGAATTATGTGTCGTTTTGCTTTGAACAATTGCATAATCCTGAGAAAGCGGAAGAAATTACATCAAACATTAAGAAGCTACTTTTGAAGGTGTATTCTTAAACTTCCAAAATAAATTTAGTTATAATAATAGTTATTTTTTTTATTTAAATGTATGCATATTTACTTAAATTTATTTTCATAGCTATATAAAACCTATTGTCCTATGGAATCTACTTCTGGTGGTGGTAGCCAATCTAGTAATGATGTTTGGACAATTGATACGGGTTTAAGAAGGAAAGTGGCAAGGACTACGTATTTATTAATATAAAGACTCAATATAAGTAGTTAAAAGTGCAGAAAAATTCCATTGATTTGAAAAATGAGGTTGAGAGGTATTTGTTCGAACCTAGTGAGGATGAAAATGATGATCAATTTGATGTTTTGGGCTGGTAGAGTGCAAATAGTGCTAGGTTTAGGACTTTGTCACAAATTGCAAAGGATGTGTTAGCAATTCCTGAATCTACTGTGGCTTATGAATTGGCTTTTAGTACCGGAGGTCGTGTAGTCGATGCATTTCGAAGTTCATTAACCCCTACAATGGTGGAGGCTTTGATATGCAGTCAACAATGGCTTAAAGCATCTGGTATGGATGAAAAATATATTAGGAAGTTTAATGTAGAAGCATTATCATCATCCTTCAGTGATTTAGAATTATGTGCGTCTGTGGAACAAGGTAACTATGCTTTAAATATTGTATAATTACATTATATTCTAAGTTAAGTAATCTAACTAATTATATTTGTCATTTTATGTAGATTTTGACAAATGAAAAGCAATTGTGCCATAGGTTTTGACGACAAGATGCACAATATTTTGATTGTCAAATGTTGTTCAAGTTTATTTTAATTTTGTGAGTTTGTTTTGATTGAACATGGGGAGAACTTATTTATTATAATTATTATGTTGTGAACAAATTTTGTGAGTTCGTTTTGATTGAACATGGGGATAATTTTTTTATTAGAATGTATTCTGTTGTGAACAAATATAAAAGCAGTATGTATTCTGTTATTAGAACTCAAACTGAAGATCCAAACCGATCCAGTCAGTTTAGATCGGTTTAGTTTATAAAAAATTTATGTCTATATCGGTTTAGGAATATTTCAAACCGATAAGTTTGGATCGGTTTAATAATATGTCTCAAACCGATCCAAATTGAATTTGCCCACCCCTAGTATAGAGAGAACATTTTTAGCTCTAATCATTTTGATGATGATTGATTAATTACAAAGTCGAATAAGAGAGCAATAGATGAATGACCTGTATACATAGAGGAAGACTTATTCATAAATGTAAATATGATTTTTTTAATAAAAAAAAATTATTAAGCCTGTCAGCAACCTGATCCCCTACCCACTTTAGCCGAAATCGAACTCTGAATCCCTTATTTTCAACATAATAGGTTTTTTTATCTCATATAAAAATGAATTTAGTTTTATGTTCTATGTATTTAATGTTTTATTATCTTTTTGTAACATAATATTATATTTATTTAAGATAAAATTAATTAGTTGATTATGTAATAAAAATATATTAATTTACCAATATAAGAAAAAGTTAGTTATAAGTCTGTAAAAATCATTTTCATTTATGTGAGTAAAGATTTTTGTATTTTTAGTTGAGTTTTTACCCTTAAAAAGAGAATAAATTTAATTGCACACTCAAATAAATTAACACCATTACTTCACCCCAACATTTTAAAAGGTCATCAAAGAACATCCTCATAGTTTTCATTAACTTAATTGAAAAAATGGTGAAAATAAATATAAATTCGATTTAAAAATAATTCAAAATATTTCTTTATTAAAAATAAACTTAAAATAAATTTTTTTAGGGTAAATTTCCTTATGCCCCCTACTAGAGTGAATATCTTCAAAATACCCCCCCAAAGATACAAAAACATCACTCTATCCCCCAGTTGTTGTGATCTTCCCGTTAAAATTATGAACTTAAAAGGCAAAATCTTATTTGAACAAATACTGTAACAAGTGTTGGCCTAAAAGAGTGTGAAGTGTCAAATCAAGGCAGCCTTTCAACTACTCCCTACAATTTTATAATTTATAGAAGGTAGTATTTTATAATAAGTATTTTTTAAAATCTTTAATGAGAAATATATAAGTGGTTAAATTGAAAAACAGTAGAGTATCATTTTCTCTTGGTGCAAACCATCATCTTGTTCACAGTTTAAACAGAGAAACTTTGAAATAAAGCATCAAAGTATTGGCCATAAAAAAACACTTTTTTGTTCAAAAGACTACAAAAAAAGTGACCATTAGAGAGTGGTTGCTGGTAACAACAACCTTACGATGGCAGTGGTAAAGAATTTATATTTTTTCATTCAGTTATTTCCATTAAAATGGGTTTAACACCAATTTTTTAAAAAATATAGGACAATATTAATTAGAACAATGATTTGTATATATGAAAATTTTGTGTTATTACTGTTGTTATTTAAAGAAAAATGGATTTAAACCCTAGTTCTTAGTGAATTAAGGTATTTGGTTTTCATTTGCCATTAACAAAATTTATAGTATTTCCTTTACAAATAAGTTGCTGGAGATAAAAAAAAAAACATATACATTTGTGTGTATGTGTGTGTGTGTGTTTGTGTATAGTGGTTGTTTAGCAAACATAACTAAGAAACTGAGTTATTGATATATACCCTGCATGTTTTGGTTTTGGTGATGGATATTTTTGTTTTGTTTTTCATTTTATGATATCATGCCTACATTGGTGTTGTTATTGATTTTTGTAATGCTTTTGTAATGGAAGGGGCACTTGAGGGTGAAAGGCGTTGTCAACTTTCTAGGAAAAACTTTTGAGGTTGGCCTCATTGACCTTGATTTTTTAAGTAGAGTTATTATGATCAATGCTGCAATGAAAAGAATGGTTGGGAGAAACAGTTATAGAGATGAGAGATTTATCATTAAGTTACATGGCCATGAAAGGGGAAAAAAGGTATAATAGATAATGATCATGAGTTGTCGGGATGGCAATTTGTGGGCTTGGGCCGGGCTTTTTAAAGCCCAGGCCCAAGCCCACATCATTAAAAGAAAGCCTAGGCCCTTCAAAAGCCCGTCCAATTTGGACGGGCCGAACTCGGGCCGGGCCTAGACGGGCCTGGGCCGGGCTCGGGCTTTTTAAATTAATTATAAAATATTTTTTAAATTAAGAAAAATATTTAAATTAAAGATAATAATCTAATATATAAATAGAATAATGATCAAATACATGAAATATTAATAATACAACCTAATAAAATAACAAATACTAATATAAAAAATTAAACTAATTTAATATTTTGAATTTTTTCTTTTTTATTTAAATTAAATTTATTTTTTATTCATAAATTTAAAAAGCCCGGGCCAAGTCCGGGCTTTTTTGCTAAGCCCTTGTCCATGCCCAACATATGTGGACTTTGTAATATTTGAGCCTATATCCAGGCCCACCTGTGCGGGCCGGGCTTTAAGCCCGCGGGCCTGGGCCGACCCGGGCTTTTTTGCCACCCCTAATGAGTTGTATCAGATAAGGTAGTTGTACAATGAGAAGAAGTAAACAAAGATTGTGTTTGACATGACCATCGTAGCACTTAATATGACAAATGTGATTAAAATGAGGTTGTTTGAGGATGATATAGAAGATGTTGGGCCTAATGTTAAACGTCAGAATGTGTTATTTATGTTTCCGAGGAAACCAACCGACAATGTTGAAGCACAACAACAAGTACATGCAACTGCAACTAGAAAAAGAAGTGGTAAAAGAAAGTTAGTGGCAAGAAAAAGTTCAAGAAGAATTTCAGAGACCAAATTTTCCAAGCTCTCGATTTCATAACTAGAGTCTACAACTGAGAGCACCACTGCAGTAGAAGATAATCTACAAACACAAGTCACAACTGAATTTGATACTACAGCAGAAGCTGACAATTTTGAAACACAAACCACAACTGAACCCACCACTACAGAAGAATTGAGCTTACAACACAAACCACAGCTCAAATTACTAGTTTCAAGTCCATACTATATCCAGATCCTATTCATGAATCCCCACCTAAAGTCGAACCTAATATTCAAACTATACAAAAAAGTACTAGAGAAATTGAAGGCACTTATTAACAACAATATACAACCCAATATTTTTGGTAGCTTTGTCACACTTACAAAAAAGGTTGCAGATAAAACATTTCTAAGTTTTAATCAAGTCATATTAGAACCATTACCACAATTTGACCAAACCTTATTATTAATACCAACAACAATATTACCACCTCAGTTTGACAAAACCATGTTATCAATGCTTATATTTAACCATCTTTCAAGTGATTGTGGTCTAAAAAAGGGTGCTGATGAGGGTGAGACTGACTCTGTAGACCTTTCAAAGCATAGTGATCACTTATATGATTTTTATGTTATTGATGAAGTCTTGAATGACTTTGCAGTGGAAGCTGATGAGAAAGATGTTGAGGTTGTTGATCCACCACTATCCCAATTCTTAAAGAATAATACATCTCATAGGTCTAGAAGATCAATGACTACACATTCTCAATCACAGGTACCAACTAAAGAAGCAGAAGATATAGTGCCTACTGAGAATTTACCATAAGAGATTGTGCAAACTAAACCTAATAAAAGAAAAGGGAAAAATGTTAGCAAGTCACCTGTTACTATCACCCATTCACATAGGTAAGCTAACAATAATAAGGTTGTTACTGTCCAAATTAGAACTTCTCAAAGGATTCCAAAATAGAGGATGCCTCATTCTAGTACAATTAAGGCTGATAAGAAGACTGTAAAAAAGAAAAGCAAGACCAACTTTGTAGATTCAGAGCAAGTCATGAGCTCATCCAAGGCAAGTAAAAAGAGTAAATCAAGTAGGAATGATGATAGTGCTGGTCCAACAAGACATGTAAATGAAGATAATAAGATGCTATCAGCTGAGGAAATAGACTTTTATATCTAGTTTGAATGAGAAGATGACATGCGTAGAGCCACAAGAGTAGATAAGAGTCAGCCTTACGACGAATCTCAAAACGAAGAAAATAATGACTTACTTGATGGATATAAAAATGATAATTGTGACTATAGACCACTTTCAGACTCAGAGGACGAGCATCAATTTAGCAAGATGTCTTATGCATTGGGAAGGCAAATGTTTAGAGATGATACATAACCAATTGAATTTAAAGAGGGAATGGTGTTCAAGAATTTCAGAGAATTTGCATGGGCTCTGAAGGATTACTGTATTCAACAGAGTTTCAAGGGTAAGAGGATTAAGTTCGAGAGAAAAAAGATTTTGTGTGGCTGCTATGCAGACAAGTGCTCAATTAGAGTATATGATGCACTTCAGAACTGGGGCAAGTGCTTTCAAATTCGGTTTTTGCACAACATACACACTTATGAAGGCCTCAATAACAATCCTGAGGTAACTGAAGCTTGGATAGCAAGAAAGTACCGCAATAAAGTGCTTGCTGATCCAAAGATAGGCGTAGACACGCTTGTCGATGATCTAAAAAAATGCATGGGGTGATTGTTCTTCCACAAAAGGTCTATAGGGCAAAGAGAAGAATTTTAAAATCAGCTGCCAGTGGTGACCATATTGACGGCTTCAAATCATTGTGGGATTATGCAAATGTCATCAAACAGCAAATGCTAGGGGCATTGACCTTGCTGAAGGTGATAAAGCATGACACATATGTTCATAAGTGCAAGTTTCAAAGGTTTTGGTGAGCTTCCCAAACCTTAGAGATTGGTTTGTGGAGGGTTGTAGGTCATTGATATAGCTTGATAGTTGTCACTTAAAGGGGTAATTAGAAGGTATGTTGTTGTTAGTAGTAAGTTTATATACAAATAAGGGGATATTTCGCATTGCAAATTGTGTTTGTGAATTTGAAAATACTCAAAGCTGGACTTGATTTTTAGACCACTTGCAAGAGTATTTAACTGATGACAGGGAATTGACATTCATGACTGACATGCAAAAACGAGTACTTAATGCACGTCATTTGAAGTACACTAGAGCACAAAATAAGTTATGTGCAAGACATATATTTACGAACCTTAAAACAAGATTCCCTCAAGTGGAGTTTAAGGATGAGTTTTGGGGGGCAGTTAGCGCATCAAGTAAAGATGTTTTTGTGAACGCAATAAATAGCATACAAAAAATTAATCAAGATGCTTTTTAATGGCTGAGAAAGTTAAATCCTAAGCATTGGTCAGTGCTTGCCTTTGATAAGTTTGTAAAGTGTGATCACACAACAAACACCATGATAGAGAGTTGGAATGCATGACTTGGTGAAATGAGGAAAACACCAGTTATGGTTTTAGTGGAACACATTAGGAAGCGGATGATGAAAGCCGTAATTAAGATAAGACAAACTTATTAGAAGTGGCCAAGTGATGTTCCTAATTTTATTAACAAAAAGATAAACAATGTGTTGAAGATTGGTAGGAATTATCACATCATGCCAGCACGTGACGCCTTATATAAAGTTGAAATAGGCCAAGAGTCTTATATTGTCAACCTTGATAAGCATACATGTAGTTGTGGGTTGTGGTAGATTAGTGGCTTACCTTGTAAGCATGCAATGCCTTATATAGCTCACATTATGGCTACTTATGAAAAGTATATTGCCCCTTGTTTCTTAAAGAATGCATATTTAAAATGCTATTTTGGCATCATCCATCCATTACTGAACAAATCTAAATGACCACATGTTAAAGCTGATGACATATTACCTCCAATTGTTCAAAGACCACCTGGCAGGCCTAAGACATGTAAAAGAATAGAGGCTGATAAACCACCAACATATAGAAGAAGGTTCACAACATGTTGTTCATATTATCGAGATATTGGTCATAATATAAAAGGCTGCCCTGTTGATCCAGTCAATGCACATAAGAAGACTAGACATATATTGGTTAGTTTGAAATTGCTTAGAATTTAATTTTTTAATTTTTTTCAGTTACTATTAAATTATCTTCAAATTACAGCATATTCATACTTTTGAGGTATTGGTCACAATATAAAAGGATGCCTTGTTGATCCAGCCAATGCACATAAGAAGGCCAGACATATATTGGTTAGTTTGAAATTGCTTAGAATTTAATTTTTCAATTTTTTTTAGTTACTATTAAGTTATCTTCAAATTACCCCCACCTAGAGTTACTACATATGGAGGGTAAATTGATGTTTTTACATTTTTTGGGATGTAAATTGAATTTTTGTCACTATATAGCGGGAGTAATATGAATTTAATCATATTTAAAAGATTGAGTGTACTAACATTACAAAATTTACTTCACTGTGTTGAACAAAAGCATCGCTAGAACTTGGCAGTAGCCTCAGCTTAGGAGCATCATTTATAGGAGTGAATGTTGCTGGAAACTCAACACTTGGTGGATCTACATCAAGTATGTGATGTTTCATAAATGGTAATAAAGTTAAAAATCAATCTTTAAACTAAAACATAACTTTATTTAAATGAATTAAACCAGTTAATGATGGATGATGATGAATTATGATCAACAGTTGAGTCATCACCTAATAGTTCAACGACTATCCCAAAACAATCAACAAGGGGTTCAACATAAGGAAAACACCAGCAATAAAGGAAGCATCAAGAATAAGCAAAGCAAAAGAGAGACGAACGAATACATCAACAGCAAGAAACATAGATTTTGATCAATTTTAAGTGCCACCAACAAGAGGCATTGATATTAGAGACGGAGGCAAATTTGATTGGGGCCGCTCCATAATCTGCCCCATTTTAAACAAAAAGATGTTTGAAGGGTAAAGCAGGTGCACAAAGTGACTGTAAGTTTTTTTTTCTTTAAAAATTAATCTTTTTATTTACATATAAGATATTGTTTTACCAACATGGTAACTACGAATTAGGGCCAGAGAAATATTGTTACAGTAAATGACATGATGGCAGCAGTATGGACATTTACAGAAAATGGTGCTGCTGATTTTGATATTTTGATACTTTTGAATACACTGCTACGACAGTGCAGTTTATATATGTAATTACAACTTAATTGTAGACTTTAAAAAACTGGGATGCAGTGTGTGTGCACATATACATATATATGTATATATATATTGGAATTGTTAATTTTATAGTTTTATTAATTATTTATGCTAAATTACTATTTTTTGGAGTTGTTGCAGTTAATATTTGGTTTGTAATCCCTTGTCATATAAGCTGAAAAGGCAAAATGTAATATATTGCTAGTGATGGTGAATATTGACTACAACAACATAAGTGTAATATTTTGTTGAACTGAAAATACATATCACGGAATATAATACATGAGCTTCTTTAGTACATAGAAGTTTTCATTAAGCTATTTAATTTAATTTAATTTAATTTCTACTACTTTCTAGCTTAATACTTCAGTTATGAGCAACATTAAGCATATACATCATGCAAAGATAATATGCAGCAGCCTAATAATTGAATCTAATTTTACAGCAAGTTTATTAATTCTCATCTCCAGTATTTTCTTGTCTTTAATTCCCATATCATCATCACTTTCCAAACAGTCACACAACTTTCCCAATTCTCTTTTAAGTACTCTATATTCATAATTATTGAACAAGATAATATACAGCAGCCTAATGATTGAATAAGATAATATTTAGCATGAACAAGTTTATTAATTTCCATCTCCAGCATGAACAAGATAATATGCAGTAGCCTAATGGTTGAATCTGATTTTGCAACAAGTTTATTAATTCCCATCCCCATCATCTTCTTATCTTTAATTCCCATATCATTATCACTTTCCAAATCGTCATGCAACTTTCTCAATCCTCTTATAAGTACTCTATATGCATACATACTTGATTTGCACCATCTAAAGAAATTATAGTCTTATTATCACATTTGTAGTACAATTTGCTAGGATTTGCAGTAGACTCTGAGATGTATATAGATGTACGTTTACCGCAATCTCTGCATGTTTTGTTTCTGAACTTGAGCACCTTCCCATTGATCTCCAACTTCTCATTTTTATCTTCATCTTCGACATCAAACCAACTACCTCTTAAAGACGACATACCTACTATTATTTCTTATTTTTTGTTATGTCATGTTTGCGATTTTGCTAAGTATGAACCTTATTCAAATCTATAAAATAATGGTCAGTTTGATTTTTGAATTCGAATTGTTATAGTCATGGAGAGAGAATGATGGTTTTTTTTTCAAAATGAGTGGCTGAAATCACAGTGCAAATCCCAGTAAAAAAGTGTTAATTTAATGGCATGCCTTGTTGAAATATAAGTGTGCAACCCAAGAGGGGGGTGAATTGGAAATTTAAAAATTATCCTAACAAATCCACACAACGAACAATCTAATGCCTTAATAAAAATTGAAAGCAATAAGTTTAATAAAGGCACAATAATTAAAGAGTAAGGGAGAAGAGAAACAAACACACGGATTTTTACGTGGTTCGGCAATCCCCGCCTACGTCCACGCCTCCAAGCAATCCAAGCTTGAGGATTTCACTAT